>CAJHQP010001049.1:0-134623 GCA_905132765.1 Moricandia arvensis
TCGAATTATACAGAGAGCTAGCTTAAAACTAAAAGAAGAAACTATTGGTCTGGCTTACTGTAGCTACACGAGAAGGTGATCCATAACCAGAAAAGGGCAAGGTTGGTCACCATATGTCCCACGCTTTGATCTCAGACGCTGAAACACCACATGTAAATTATCTTATTGGTCGAGATACAAACCCATGTGACATACTCACAGCCGTGAGCCGTTTACCACTTGAGCTTGAAGCCCCGATTTTCACCCTTTTTATGTGTTTATTTTATCATCATTTGGTAAAAAATCTTAATAAACCAAAAAAACTCTCAAATTTGCTTAGACATAAGTAAAAGATTTAATATGTTTGATTTTCAAAACAAATTTCTGTATAAGAAATAGCTAGAAAATAACATTCAATCATTTTGAAAAAGTTATATTTGGAGAATCTCTTCTAGCTAAAACAACACTGGATTGTTGACGATTTAGTAAAAGTGTCAATAATTTTTTGAGATCTTAGAAGTTGTTGACGATTTAGTAAAAGTCTAGTAATTTTTTTTATATAGTTGAAAGCCTATACTTATATATTTTTTTTTCAAAAAATTTAAGTACTATATGTCAATGTGTTATTTGGCTATTCCTCGTCATTGTCTTGAATTAGATTTACTAACATTCGTGAATCACCTTGGAAACCAAATGTTAGAAGGAGTACTTTTTCACTACACCATTTTGAAAATAGATTCTGGAGAAATATTTCAGTCTAAAATGGTGGATTCACTTGAAACGAAGAGGTAGGTCAAAATGTCTTCTCCATACTATAAGTGTGCGCAAATAAAATACCGAGAGAAACAAAAAACTTGTCTTTACTATTCTTGTGTAACTGCAAGTTGGTCAAGCGTGTGTTGATTAGTAATAACACAAGTCTTAAAAGTCACTTCCCTCTCCCTCCCCCCACACACATTCTCTCTCTCTCTCTCCCCTAACAAAAACTTTAGCAGCAGAATCGTTTTTTATCAACTTTAGCCACTAATCTTAATCCACCACCATGGCAACAACCACTTCCCGCCGCATAACCACCGGTTTAATCGCCTTGAACCAATCGCATTCCACGATTCGACCTCAATCCATGATCTCTCTAATCAGTCGAAATCACCACATCAACCTTCGTCTAACGTCGCCAATTGCCTCCAGGCGGTGGTTAATCGAAGCGGTGCCAGAACAGGTGAGATCGTCCTGGGACGGTTCTGCTGATGACGGAGGAGCTCAAGCGGATGTTAAAAAGCCAGGTGTGTGCGGTTACGCGATCACCGGCAGTGACCACGTGGTCGAAGGAGATCAGCAGCATGTTAATACGATGGAGATGGTGATGTGGGCGGCGGCTACGGCGGCGTTGGGAGTCGGAAACCGTGTGATGTACAAGCTCGCGCTGGTTCCGCTAAAAAACTATCCCTTCTTCCTCGCGCAACTCTCCACCTTCGGGTAAATTCATCTTCCAGTCTCCTTTGATCTCTATTTTCGCTTAATGATGTTAATTAGTTTTTATCAGTGGCCGTAACACGTTTTTAATCTTACAATTGAGAATTAATTAAAACTTCATAAACCTACGTGGTATTTCTATAGTTTTATTATATTTAGGCATCTCCCTAGTTTGCATATTTTTAGAGTTATTAGTCTTAAAAGAATACTTGCTATTTTTCATATTTGTTATTGTTGTAAAATCTGATTTTTATTTATATTAAGTGTCGTTTTATATTTTAAATATATTTATTTGATATTTTTTAAATTTTATTTTTAAATTCTTAGTTTATTAATTAATATAATTAAATGAAATAACATATTTATTAGGGGTAAATGTAAATTTTAGTGAATTTCATAATATGTGTGAAAAAAATTAAAATAACATATAAAATAAAATGGAGATATAGTAGATTTCAAGTCCTAACGATTTAATTATTTATTTTTAACGATTTAGTTATTTACACCAAAGAGGTAAACAATTATTAATCTGTAGACAATTTTTTAATATTCTGAATGGAAACTTAAAATTTGATTGACTGGAAATGAAAATTTGGTTGAAAATACATTTTTCTTCACATTTTTTTTTTCCTTCTCAAAAATTGACCTCTAAAAACATTAGGTTTGATGTTATACATTTCAAAAATGCAAGGGGGAGATAGGAATAAATTATAAATATTTTGGGTCAGCTTTGGCTTGCAGTCTATTTCGTATTGGATACTTCTACTTGGGGACATTATTGGAGTTGGAGGAGCATATCATCTCTCCACATATGCAATATATACACATATTTACTATTATTATTTAATAATTCCTGAGTGGTCCAAGTTAATATTTATACCGATTTAAGAGCGCATTCTCACTATAAACCATCTGCAAATTATATTATACATTCCTATTGAAAAAATAGTCTGTGTAAATGAAATTTTCGCATAAATTATACGCACTGATTCGTTTTATTACAAATATAGGCAAGTCGGTTAGTTGCGAAAAAAGAAATACTTGAATATGCTGCTAGAGGGGAAAGACACGACGTTGTATAAGTTGGTGGAACCAAACTTTACTATATAATAAAAATAAAAATATGAATGGGTGGTGGAACCAAATTGAATAAAGCCCGTACATATCGTTATCCACCCCCTTAGCTTGTAGCCTCTCAATGTAGTATTCTTATGGGGCCAATGGGCCCCTTAAAGACTTTACTAGAATTCCTACTGGCTACTACTCTTAACTTTGTGCATGTGGATACCAAACCAAACCAAACCGATCGATGGTTTGTTTCCATTTTGTAACTACTTTTTTCATAAAACGAAGTAAACCAAACTCATAAACAACATTTTAATGGGAGCTGAAACTTAACCGGAATCGATTGTTAACCGAAACATCTCTGTGGTTGCTTTCTAATGTCTGCAGTGCAACTTTGATTAGTTGATTGCCTTGCATCAGATTCTTAAATCCTAACATGTTAACAAAATGTTTTTTTTTTCTTCTGGGGTACTTGACGAAATGTCGACAAGAGGTCATTAACTCACTTAAAGGATCTTGACTATTGTGTTAGAGGTTTTCAGTTCGAGTGAAGCTAAGACACAACTAATATTACATGTTGTGGTTTCGAGATTGGGAGATTGCGGCTTACTTGTGTCTAATATAACGTTTAATTTGGCTAGAGAAACATCCAGGGTTTTTTTTTGCTTGTTCTTGGTGGACCAGAAACTTTGATCAATACTCAGTGAAATATTTGCTCTCCTATCAATTTTCTTTATTGCTTATATAATGTCTTCGAGACATCTTATTTGTTATACATCAAAACTTTAGTTTACAGAATAAACATGATTTTCTTTTGATATTTTGGTTCATGTAGGTATGTAGCTGTATATTATTCAATCTTGTATATTCGATATCGTGCTGGAACTGTTACAGATGAGATGCTCTCGGTGCCTAAGATGCCATTTTTAATTGTTGGCGTCTTGCAGGCTTTAGCTGCAGCTGCTGGGATGGCAGCCACAGGTAAATAACATTACCTTTTATGCTAATCTCCATGCCATCCTTACTTCCATTTTTTTTTGCTAGTAGCTTTGTAATTTTCATTTACTATGAGAAAAACTACATACATCTTATTGTTTTTTTTCTTCCTGTTCTTTTTTACTCAGCAAATCTTTCCGGGCCATCTACTACAGTTTTATCTCAGGTTAGAAACATTATAAGTACTACTTTTTCAATAATTGGGTTCTGACTGTGACTGTATTAAAAACATGCTTTCTTGATTACATACACGTTTGTCTGCTTGTAGACATTTCTTGTCTGGCAAATCTTCTTCTCCATTATATTTTTGGGGAGGAGATATAGTGTAAATCAAATTCTCGGATGCACTCTTGTAGCTCTTGGTGTAGTCGTCAGTGTGGCAAGGTAAGGTCTCCGCAGTCCTCCTGTTCTGACAGTCTTTTGATATTTTCACAAAGGCAAAGCCGGTCCTAAGATTTTGAGGGTTATAGACGGTTTAGTAAAAAAAATTAACAACTTTGAAGGCTTATATCTTGTTATTGTTTCAAGAAATTTGAAGACCATAGACGAATGTTTCATTTGGATTTGCCTAGAACCGGCCATGCACCAAAGGAAAGGAACCACTAATAGTATTGTTGTTGTATCTTCAGTGGATCAGGTACTGCTCATTCCTTTAAGGAAGCTGGAGTATTTTGGATTCTTCTTATGGTCCTTTCTTTCCTCTTTCAAGGAGCAGATACAGTATTGAAGGTCTGTTAATCACACAGGGAGAAGCCTTTAAACTAGTGTTATTATTCTAATGAACTCAGATTCATTTTTCTTATAGGAAGTCATCTTTATAGATAGCCAGAAACGGTTGAAGGTACATACATAATCTCAGAGTTTTCATTTATTTATTTTGTGTGCTTAAAGTTCTGAGAAACTCATCTGCTCTTACTATCACAGGGAGCTTCACTCGACCTGTTTATAGTAAATTCATATGGTTCAGCTTTCCAAGTAAGTACTCTGTGAGCTCTGACTTGCCTTGCAAGCAAATAACTTTGCCCTAATGATGATTTTGTGACCAATCCAGGCCATCTGCATTGCATTGCTTCTTCCCTTTCTCTCAAAACTTTGGGGCATACCGTTTAACCAACTTGGCAGCTACCTAAAAGACGGCGCGGCTTGCTTTCTCAACATCGGTACAATGACAAAAGGATGTGATGGGGCTCCTTTGTTGCCTCTGTTGTTTGTGATAGCAAACATTGGCTATAACATTGCGCTTTTGAGACTCCTCAAGATTTCATCAGCGGTGGTTTCATGTCTTGCATCAACAGTGTCAGTGCCCATTGCAGTGTTCTTGTTTACATTGCCATTACCGTACCTTGGAGTTGCATCATCACTTCCAAAAGGGTTCATGGGAGGAACAATGATACTTGTATTGGGAATGCTTGTTTACAGTTGGGAACCACAAGGACCTAACAGTTCTCATGCTGATTCAGTTATTCCTTCACCTCCTCCCACTTAAGAGAGGGTTTAATTGTATTTTTTTTACAAAGATATTTGAGAGATCTATGAATATATCAAATTAGAAAAGATAATGTAAAATCTGAATATCATAAATCTCTAGAGAGCTAAACTTTAGTTAGAGTCATATACATGTGTTAACCAAATGAAAAATCAAACAGTTAAAAAATTCTAAAAAACTAAAAAAATGGATGTAGAGAACTTTAATTCCGTAGGAAAAAATAGTGTTTTACCAAGTTACAACAACTACTTTTACAACAGATAAAATTACATCTTAAATTCTACAGTCAAAACCATAAAGTTATAGTTCATTCCAATAACCCCTATGTTAATTGGAAAGTTGACATTTTTGAAATTTGCTAGCTGGATTTTCATATTATTATTTGGTGATTTTTTGTCAACCTTTGGTGATTTTTTGTCAACCTTTGGTGGTGATCATTTTGTTCATATGATATGAAAATTTCCAATAAATTAGAAAAAGATTGAATTTCTAAGGCATGCCAGATATAATTAAAAAACTTCTGCAACATGTCAACATGTCAACATGTCAACATGTCAATCCTGCATATAAAAAATAAGCAAATAATAAATTATACAGTAAAGTGATTGATATTTGGAAGATAAGAACAATATACCGTTTTGTAACAGATGCAAAACTCTAGGATTGGCTCTCAACCTTTGTCTAAATCCTAAACATCTTCTCTTTACTTTAAATAACAACATTACAGACAAGCTTTGCTCCTAAACTTCCTCTCTATCAACAAACCCTATAACCCCCAACGAAGAAAACAAAAACATTCTATTCATAGCCATTCACAAACCAAAACACCTAACGTTTTCTTGCTCTAGAAGAAACAAAAACCAGAGGAAGAAAAAAAAATGATACTAAGAGAATAAAACACACAAAAAAAAAACTTTCAATCTCTCTTCCTCCTTGATCTCTTACCTCCTTCCTCTCCCAACAATGGGGAACTGTTGTTCTCAAGGACGGGACTCAGATGGATACACACACGAGAAGGGCATAACAGCTTCAAACACAGGTAATCTAGCTGGTCCAACTGCTGAAGCTTCTGTACCACAATCCAAACATGCCCCTCCTTCTCCTCCTCCTGCAACAAAACAAGGCCCTATAGGACCTGTCTTAGGTCGTCCTATGGAAGATGTAAAATCTTCATACTCTTTAGGTAAAGAGCTAGGGAGAGGACAGTTTGGTGTCACGCACCTCTGCACTCAGAAGGCAACAGGTCAACAATTTGCTTGCAAGACCATTGCTAAAAGGAAGCTTGTGAACAAAGAAGACATTGAAGATGTAAGAAGAGAAGTGCAGATCATGCATCACATGACTGGTCAGCCAAACATTGTTGAGCTTAAAGGAGCTTATGAGGATAAACATTCTGTGCATTTGGTCATGGAGCTTTGTGCAGGTGGAGAGTTGTTTGATAGGATTATTGCTAAGGGACATTACTCTGAGAGAGCAGCTGCTTCTTTGTTGAGAACCATTGTTCAGATTATTCATACTTGTCATTCCATGGGGGTTATTCACAGGGATTTGAAGCCTGAGAACTTTTTGTTGCTGAGCAAAGATGAGAACGCGCCTCTCAAAGCCACTGATTTTGGACTGTCTGTTTTCTACAAGCCAGGAGATGTGTTTAAGGATATTGTGGGTAGTGCTTATTACATTGCACCAGAGGTTTTGAAAAGGAAGTATGGACCAGAAGCTGATATTTGGAGTATTGGTGTCATGTTGTATATCCTCTTATGTGGTGTTCCACCCTTCTGGGCTGGTAAAGATAATCTCTTTATTCAAAACTGAGATTAGAAACATATCTAGAGATGTTTTATTTTGCATGTATTCATGTGTTGTGGTTACATGATGATCATAGAATCGGAGAATGGAATATTCAACGCCATCTTAAAGGGACATGTTGATTTCTCAAGTGATCCATGGCCATCCCTTTCACCTCAGGCCAAGGATCTTGTTAAGAAGATGCTCAACTCTGACCCCAAGCAAAGACTAACTGCTGCTCAAGTTCTAAGTAAGCATATACAAAACACTCACCAATTAAAAAACAAAAGCATAACAATCTCTCTCCATGCCAATTAATGTTTGTTTGTTTTTCCTTTGTGAAGACCATCCATGGATCAAGGAGGATGGAGAAGCACCAGATGTTCCTCTTGACAATGCGGTTATGTCCAGGCTCAAGCAATTCAAAGCAATGAACAATTTCAAGAAAGTTGCATTAAGGGTGATAGCAGGTTGCTTATCAGAGGAAGAGATCATGGGGTTGAAGGAGATGTTTAAAGGTATGGACACTGATAGCAGTGGAACAATTACACTAGAGGAGCTAAGACAAGGACTCGCTAAGCAAGGTACAAGGTTGTCTGAATACGAAGTCCAGCAGTTAATGGAAGCTGTAAGTCCTTTTGCATGCTAACAACAATTTTTAGCTTTTGTCATATACTAAGCAACAAGGAAGGAGACTCACCATTTCTGTTTTTTGGTTTGATTCTACAGGCGGATGCTGACGGTAATGGAACAATAGACTATGGTGAGTTTATTGCAGCCACAATGCATATTAACAGACTTGACAGAGAAGAACATCTTTACTCAGCCTTCCAACACTTTGACAAAGACAACAGTGGGTAAGTACTTAACAGATTACTTCAAACAGCTTGTTAGGAAACCAAATGTTTTACCTCAAATAATGCTTGATGTTACCCAGGTATATCACAATGGAAGAGCTGGAGCAAGCTCTCAGGGAGTTTGGCATGAATGATGGCAGAGACATTAAAGAGATCATTTCAGAGGTTGATGGAGATAATGTAAGAAACAACAACCCCTTACAAACTGAAACAATCATGTAACAACCTCGTTATTAATAACCAAGTTTCTGATGCAGGATGGTCGGATAAACTATGATGAATTTGTGGCAATGATGAGAAAAGGAAACCCTGATCCTATCCCAAAGAAGCGGCGTGAGCTTTCATTTAAATGACAAAAATGTTGAAGTAGAGGAGGAAGAGAGAAGATAGAAAGAGAGCAGAACATGACTCAGAGAAACTCATCAAAAGAAAAAAAAATTAAAAGTATGCTCAGATTGGTAATCACTGAACTGGAGGAGATCTTTGTGAGAGGAGAAGGCTCAAGAAGTATCAAAAAAAAAAAATCATCAAGTGAGAATTTGGGGAGGTGTTTGATTGTATGTACATTTTCTCTTCTAGTTCTTTTACTACTACTTGCTGCTTAAAGTGACATGGGTTTCTCAGTGTACTTAAAACTTCTCTTGTATGTGTTAGTGATATTTGTTCTTTACTTACAAGAAAAACACTTTGAAACAACATCAACAATGGCAAAAGCAGAGTAAACATCCTCCAGCAAATTGATATCACAGAACAGGGTTGGTCTCTTGAATCATCAACTGCATAAAAGCAACATCAATAGCTATTTGAACCTTTTTTGTTCTTTGCTAGAAGTTCCGGGCCAAAGTTTATTACTACTTCCGTTTCGATTTAATTGTTGTAGTAGAATAAAATTTTCATTTCAAAACAAGTGTCATTTTATGATTTCAATGCAGAATTTATTAAATTTATATGTTATTCTATTTTTCTATTAGTTAAAATATGGTTAGGTAATGATGATTTTTATTTTAAAAATATGTAAAATTTAAATATTTTCTTAATTTATGTGCAAAAATTTAAAACAACCAATAAAATAAGACGGAGATAGTATCTATTTTCTCAAATGCAGTTTTTTCTATAATATTCAGATCAATAGACTATTATGCGTGACAGCAGACAAACTCCTGATAAAGTTTGTGACATATGTAACAAAATAAATATTTTATATGATAATCTTATCGATGATTTCATCAATGTTAAAAAAAACTTTGTCAAAAAATTAAGATTTTAAACATGTACAACTAATTCTTCTTTATTAATCCGCGTGGGATTCACGCGCCATGGACAGATCGGTGGTTTATTACTCAAACAAAACCACTTGTTTGCAACTAGATCGTGACTGTCGTGTTTCTCCGGCAAAAGATGGTCACTGCTCAACCCAAAAAAAAGCTACTACCTTTCCTCCTCTTCCTCCTCTGCATCTCCGTCATCCTCCTCCTCCTCCTCGTCTCCCAAACCACACACTCTCTCCCCAAACAACCAACCACCTTCCACCATCATCACAACAACCTCCCTCCTCCTTTCACTCTCCTCATCAAAGTCCTCACCTTTAACCGCCTCCACTCTCTCTCCCGCTGTCTCCACTCCCTCTCCTCCGCTCAATACGGCGTCGCAGGCGACACAGGACGTATCCACCTCCACATCTACATCGATCACTTCCCACTCCCCCTGCAAAAGGATGAATCTAACTTGAAGATGGCCAAGGAGGTTCTTGATTTTGTGGATAAGTTCGAGTGGAGATTTGGGGAGAAGATTGTTCATTATAGGACTGGGAACGTTGGGTTGCAGGGACAGTGGCTGGAGGCGTGGTGGCCTAGCTCAGATCATGAGTTTGCGTTTGTTGTTGAAGATGATCTTGAGGTTTCTCCTCTTTACTACGAGTTTCTGGAACGTGTGATTCTTAGTTACTACTATGATGATAAGAATTACAATCCTTTTATCTATGGAGCTTCGCTCCAGAGACCAAGGTTCGTTCCAGGTACCATTTTCTATTCTGTGTCTTCCTTCAAGAACTTAGATGCATAGGATCTGAGTAGTGTTACTCTTATGTTGAGTGAGACTAAAGGAGGTTGATACATTGTGGTTCTTATTAGCAGCTAGATGTGCTTCCAACCAATGGTTCATTAGTGGATTATGCTCTGAGCGTCAATATCGGAATGTTCGGGTGAATACCAACTTTAGGGCGTGTCAATGTGGATCGGGTTTAGATTGCATTGATCGGGCTATGATAACATGTTAAATTATGTGTTTCCAACCAAATGGTGATTAGTGAATTGTCCCTTATGTATTATATATTAGCGATTTGAGCGTTAATCTCGGAATGTTCGGATAATGATGAGGACCAACTTTAGGGCGGGTCGATGTGGATCGGGTGTAGATTGCATGGATAGGGCTATGATAGTATGTTAAGTTAGATGTGCATCCAAACCAGTTAGTGATAAGTGGATTGACCAATCTATCTTATACATTACTTTAAAATTCTTTTCTACTTCGGATGTGAGAGATTTTGTGTCTAATATTTATAGCTTTATTATGGATTAGTAAAAAGTAGGATTCATGTGGTCATGGTTAGTGTTTGTGTGAGCAGTCACTAATTTGATGTAGTGGTGAAATGCAGGTAAACATGGAAATAAACTACAAGTAGATCCCAAAACGAATGTTTTCTTATATCAGTTGGTGGGAACTTGGGGACAGCTTCTCTTCCCAAAACCATGGAAAGAGTTTAGACTATGGTATGACGAGCACAAATCCAACGGCAAGAAGCCTTTCCTTGATGGCATGGTAACTTTGTCTTCCTTATTGATTTGGTTATTTATATAAATTCCAAGTTTTTAATGTGATTTGTTTTGTTCAGGTGACGAATGGATGGTACAAGAAGCTGGGAGAAAGAATATGGACACCTTGGTTCATAAAGTTTGTTCACTCTCGTGGCTATTTTAACATCTACACCAATTTCCAAAACGAGTATGCTTTAAGTGTCTCTCACAGAGATGCTGGTGTTAACTATGGCAAAACCGCCGGACCAGACTCACAGTTGCTTAATAGAAGTACCATCACTTCTGATTTTCTGAAACTCCAGCCCTTGAGTAGCCTTAAGTTGTATGATTACTGTTTCAGTGAAGTTGTTCCCGGAAGAGTTGTGAGGAACTTGAATGAACTTAGCACCGTTCTTCCTTCTGTACAGAGAGAGAAAACAATAGTTTTGGTGAGTCTATTTGATGCAGAAGAGATGTTTATCAGGAACTTACTCTGCCATTTCGAGAAGCTTAACACTCATAACCATATCTTCATAGGCCCTGCCTCTGAGTTGTTGTATGATCTTTCAAGAAGAGGACATCCTGTGATTGATGCTGATATGTTTCTTGACGAGTTGATAAAAAGCAAAACTTCTTACTCAAACTCAGTCAAGGAGGCTGTGTGTAATGATTACGTTGTTAAGAAATGCTTAGAGCTTGGATACAGCACATGGATGTTTTCAAGTAATGCGCTCTTGGTGGATGAAGGTCTACTCCTAGACAGCATCAGGTCAGGATATGACTTCTATATAGGGGAAACCTCAGGAGTTTTGATTGTTCAGTCTTCATCTGTCACTCAGAAACTATGGAGTAATGAGCTTATGCATAGCATTGTATCCTCAGCAACAAAAAATCAAGTTATAGATTTTATTCATCTAGTGAAAGAGCTAGTGGAGCGAAAGGGGAAGATGGTTAAGTTTGTAGAGACAATGAGTATATCAGAGAATACCAATGCCAACCAATCGTTGGGAAATGACAAACCGGTGGTGCATTGGTCACCTGAGGTTGGTTCTAGTATCATTAGGACAAAGCTTGTGGAGTTGAACTTGTGGCTCATTGATGATGATCTCTCTTGTAAGGCTGTGGTTTGTCACAGCTCATTACGTTTGAAACAATGATTCACACGGAGCTTTGTGAAGGGATGAGTTGCTTAGTTTTTTTATACGTTCATACAGTTGTGATATAGATTCTAAAAGCAACACAAGCAATGGTACTCGTTTTAGATCAATAGCAAGAATTATATTCTTTGTTAGCCTACATGCTACAGTTAGAACTTGAACCCATTGTCGAATGACACACTAGTTCCATAATGTTTATGTAACGTTCCGACCGTCTGCGGTTAATGGGTCATCCACATCCGCTCTTTCGGCCGCTGGGTCTTATTCCGTTTTAACGGTCGGTGCATAAATTTTCCAAATTTTGAAATTATTGTTTACTAATCTTGCAATCACCATATAACTTTTACCGTGTTTTGTTTTCACTTATACAGTATCGCGAATCACTTTCCGATAGATCACTCATCTTTTCATTACTCCAATATGAGCACACTTAACCATAGAATTTTAAACGGATGTACGTTAAAAAAGGTAAGTGCATTTTGGAGACATAGTTAATCAAATCAATTCTAGCTTGAAACTGGGATGTTACAGTTTAATTAAACATAAAGATTCACTTCACTGGTCCTAACAAGTTCCACGAAGAGTTGATTAGTTCATTTGGGACATTCTGTGTATCTAGCCTGAAACTGCAAGGGACGAAAAACACAATGTATCATCTTTTCCACGTGTGTACTTCATCAAAGTGCCAAGTACATTCTTCCAAACTTGGGTTTGATTTTCTGACACAACAAAACGTAAACAGTTGAACCCACGGGGTCCACAACCAAACAAAATGTTCGGTGAAAGAGAAAGGTTACCATTAACAGATCACAATACAAATCACATTAACTTTTACGTTATCAAAAGATTATGCAAGGACGATCTCCTGCCAATATACTCTTTACTAACTTTTACTTTGCACTCACGTGTTTCAACTATGCACGATCCACCACAAGACGTCAATATTGATTTCTTTTTTAACATTTTGGATCATTAAACTAATAGAAAATAGGTAAACATGTAACTTACAAAAACTATCTTTGTCACCAAAATTATGTAATATATGCACCAGCAAATTAACCTTCTGTTAACTGGTTAGTACCCTAAAAACTTATAGTTCTGATCATTATTCTGTTTATTAAATATACCTTTGGATGATACGTAACTATTTTTGTGATCTGAATCACTTTGTAATTATCCTATATATTAATTGAGAAGTCACTTAAGTTGATTTTGCTTATGTGTCATTCATAGGTGAAATTTAGAATTAATTCTCTTAATTTGAATGGTTGTTGGTTTTTGAAGTTTTATTTATTTAATTAAGGTTTGAAAAAGGAAACAAATCTTAGAATTACCTAATCTAATATATGTTGCTAAACAAAAACTTAAACATCTTAAATATAGATTAATTAACATAATATGTTTGTATAAATAATTAAATATCATGGATTACATTATAGAAATTTTAAATGTACATATAAATACATAGGATACTTTAGAAACAATTTTATAAATGATTTTAAATATATTTATATTAATAGTGAATATACTAAATCATAGATTGCAGAAAAAATAATTAACCTAAACCTAAAAGTATCTATATACTCACTCACTATATATATTTTTTTTTCCAAAAATGTGCCATATGAATATAAAACTGTCAAATATACAATTTTAAAGAATTTCTGACAAATGTTGATATTATAGTTGAGTTATCACTTTCAGAAATGATAAAATATTTTTTTGATTTATAAATAGAAAAATATGGTAAGTCGTTTAAAATAATATTAATCAAGAAATTTTTATTATAATATAAAATTGAAAAATGGAACATTATATTAATACAAGACTCTAGAGTTAACACTATTAAATCATTCATATATTTGATTATAACAAAAATATATGGTAAATTATTTATAATAATATTAATCAATGAATTTTTTATTATAATATAATATTAAAAAATCAAAACATTATATTCATACAAAACTAAAATTAATATTCTATTAATATAATTCATATAGGTTTGATTATAATAAAATTGGCATGCTTATTTTTTTTAGAAAATATAAAGGAAACATAAATGAAAACACGAGTGGATAATAATAAATGTTGTTGTTGTATTCTTAATTATTTTTTATTTTTACGTAATTAAATTCTTATTTGTTTGCTGAGAAACATGTTTTTAAAAATATGAAGAAAATTGATTAAGAAATATCAACAAGTATGATTAGTTTTAAAATTGATAAGGTCGAAGATGAAAAATATAACGTCAATATGTAAAAAAAAATAATATAAAAATAATGATATGCATTTTAAGGTATAAAAAAATTATAATGTATGCTAACAAAGTTCTAATAAATTATGTACAAATAGAAACATGTTATTTTGATGTAATAAAATGATTGAATCTCACATTTTTATTAAATATAAATGTCTAAAATAATGACATTATATTATTTTAAAAAAATTATCCTATATATTAATTGAGAAGTCACTTAAGTTGATTTTGCTTATGTGTCATTCATAGGTGAAATTTAGAATTAATTCTCTTAATTTGAATGGTTGTTGGTTTTTGAAGTTTTATTTATTTAATTAAGGTTTGAAAAAGGAAACAAATCTTAGAATTACCTAATCTAATATATGTTGCTAAACAAAAACTTAAACATCTTAAATATAGATTAATTAACATAATATGTTTGTATAAATAATTAAATATCATGGATTACATTATAGAAATTTTAAATGTACATATAAATACATAGGATACTTTAGAAACAATTTTATAAATGATTTTAAATATATTTATATTAATAGTGAATATACTAAATCATAGATTGCAGAAAAAATAATTAACCTAAACCTAAAAGTATCTATATACTCACTCACTATATATATTTTTTTTTCCAAAAATGTGCCATATGAATATAAAACTGTCAAATATACAATTTTAAAGAATTTCTGACAAATGTTGATATTATAGTTGAGTTATCACTTTCAGAAATGATAAAATATTTTTTTGATTTATAAATAGAAAAATATGGTAAGTCGTTTAAAATAATATTAATCAAGAAATTTTTATTATAATATAAAATTGAAAAATGGAACATTATATTAATACAAGACTCTAGAGTTAACACTATTAAATCATTCATATATTTGATTATAACAAAAATATATGGTAAATTATTTATAATAATATTAATCAATGAATTTTTTATTATAATATAATATTAAAAAATCAAAACATTATATTCATACAAAACTAAAATTAATATTCTATTAATATAATTCATATAGGTTTGATTATAATAAAATTGGCATGCTTATTTTTTTTAGAAAATATAAAGGAAACATAAATGAAAACACGAGTGGATAATAATAAATGTTGTTGTTGTATTCTTAATTATTTTTTATTTTTACGTAATTAAATTCTTATTTGTTTGCTGAGAAACATGTTTTTAAAAATATGAAGAAAATTGATTAAGAAATATCAACAAGTATGATTAGTTTTAAAATTGATAAGGTCGAAGATGAAAAATATAACGTCAATATGTAAAAAAAATAATATAAAAATAATGATATGCATTTTAAGGTATAAAAAAATTATAATGTATGCTAACAAAGTTCTAATAAATTATGTACAAATAGAAACATGTTATTTTGATGTAATAAAATGATTGAATCTCACATTTTTATTAAATATAAATGTCTAAAATAATGACATTATATTATTTTAAAAAAATCATATTAAATTATCTGATATATAATTAGTTTATTAGATTTAACTAAAATGTATATGTATTAAAGTAATTTAAAATAAATAAAAATAATACTTTTAAAAGATATCTAAATCATAATTAATTTTAATGAAAATCTTGGTCAAAATTTTGATAAGATAGTGTGATTATTGGAGAGAATTTAAGGATAAATTTGCTTGTTTAACCAATTGTGAATTTTATGTTAAACATTAAATCAAAATTTGTGAGAAAAAATTATTTGTGATTTGACAAACTTATGAAAAGTTTGTAACTATTTTGCATCTAAACAAAATAAAGTGGTACATGGCAATGCACTCAAACGTGAATACTTATAAAGCATGTATGATTATCGACTGTTATATTTTATATGTAATGTTTATCATTGTTTGTAATATCATAATTAACTATAGTTAAAAAATTAAAAATAGTGAAAAAATAATGGGAAGAATGAAAAGTGTTATATAATAGTTTTTGTTCATTAATATTCAGTTCCGCATTACTCAAAAAATTATTTCATAAAAATATTTTAAGAAACTTAGATTAAAATTTATAGAATTTATCACTATATTCAAAACTCTTCTAAGATTGTATAATACCAAGAGTTTTGGTTTCCAAACTATTTAAAATTAAAATGTTATTTTTACTACTTATGATTATAATTCATAATTACAAAACTATAAAAAATATATAACTTTTATACAAGATTTACACTCACGAAATCTCGGGTAACTATTTAGCTTCTATATAATTAGATTTCATAACTAAAATTAAACAATAGATGAATTTGAACAAACAATAAATGTTTATTTCTATATACGGTTTTCTGCGCACTAAGCATGATTAGTAACTTGTCGCATATCTCACAAATTATTGTGCCAAATATTAAACATGAACTTAAAATAGTTCAATTTAAACCAGTTCCGCAAGAGGAGAACTCAAGTCTACTGAGTACAATTCTGGTATATTGTATCATACTTTGTTTTCAGAGCTTTTTTTACGTTTCGACTACCATATTGTTCAAATCAACAAATATCTTTATATCTTTTTTAAAAAAAAAATAGATAATAGTCATAGATTACATTATAGAAATTTTTGTACACATATAAATACATAGGATACTATAGAAACAGTTATATAAATGATTTTAGATATATATATATATATATTAATAGTGGATATACTAAATCATAACTTGCAGAAAAAATAATTAACCTAAACCTAAGAGTATCTATATACTCACTCACTATATATATTTTTTTCCAAAAATGTGCCAAATGAATGTAAAACTGTCAAATATACAGTTTTAAAAACTTTCTGACAAATGTTGATATTATAGTTGAGTTATCACTTTCAGAAATGATAAAAATATTTTTATGTTTATAAATAGAAAATTATATGGTAAGTCATTTAAAATAATATTAATCAAGAATATTTTTATAATAATATAAAATTGAAAAATGGAACATTATATTAATACAAGACTCTAAAGTTAACACTATTAAGTCATTCATATATTGATTATAACAAAAATATATGGTAAATTATTTATAATAATATTAATCAATGATTTTTTTATTATAATATAATATTAAAAATCAAAACATTATATTCATATGAAACTAAAATTAATATTTTATTAATATAATTCATATAGGTTTGATTATAATAAAATTGGCATGCTTATTTTTTTAGAAAATATAAAGGAAACATAAATGAAAACACAAGTGGATAATAATAAATGTTTTTGTTGTATTCTTAGTTATTTTTTATTTTACGTAATTAAATTCTTATTTGTTTGCTGAGAAACATGTGTTTTCAAAATATGAAGAAAATTGATTAAGAAATATCAACATAAATGATTAATTTTAAAATTGATAAGGTCGAAGATGAAAAATATAACGTCAATATGTAAAAGAAGATTATTTAAAAATAATAATATGTATTTTTGAGGTATAATAAAAATTATAATGTATGCTAACAAATTTCTAATAAATTATGTACAAATAGAAACATGTTATTTTGATGTAATAAAAATGATTGAATCTCACATTTATATTAAGTATAAATGTCTAAAATAATGACATTATATTATTTTTAAAAAATCATATTATTTTTTCTGATATATAATTAGTTAATTAGATTTAACTAAAATGTGTATGTATTAAAGTAATTTAAATAAATAAAAATAATACTTTTAAAGTATATCTAAATCATAATTACTTTTAATGAAAATCTTGGTCAAAATAAAATGTGTTTTATAAGATAGTGTGATTATTGGAGAGAATTTAAGGTTAAATTTGCTTGTTTAACCAATTGTGAATTTTATGTTAAACACTAAATTAAAATTTGTGAGAAAAAAATGATTTGTGATTTGACAAAATTATGAAAATTTTGTTACTATTTTGCATCTAAACAAAATAAAGTTGTACATGGTGATGCACTCGAACGTGAATACTTATAAAGCATGTATGATTATCGACTGTTATATTTTATATGTAATGTTTATCATTGTTTGTAATATCATAATTAACTATAGTTAAAAAATTAAAAATGGTGAGAAAATAATGGGAAGAATGAAAAGTGTTATATAATAGTTTTTGTTCATTAATATTCAGTTCCGCATTACTCAAAAAATTATGTCATAAAAATATTTTAAAAAACTTAGATTAAAATTTATAGAATTACCACTATATACAAAACTCTTTTAAGATTATATAACCAAGAGTTTTGATTTCCAAACTATTTAAAATTAAAATGTTATTTTTACTACTTATGATTATAATTCATAATTACAAAATTATAAAAAATATATAACTTTTATACAAGATTTATACTCGTGAAATCTCGGGCAACTAGTTTCTATATAATTAGATTTCATAATTAAAATTAACAATATATGAATTTGAACAAACAATAAATGCTCATTTCTATATACGGTTTTCTGTGCACTAAGCATGTGGAGTAACTTGTAGCATATCTCACACATTATCGTGCCAAATATTAAACATGAACTTAAAATAGTTCAATTTAAACCAGTTCCGCAAGAGGAGAACTCAAGTCTACTGAGTACAATTCTGGTATATTATATCATACTCTGTTTCAAGAGATTTTTTGGCGTTTCAACTACCATATTGTTCAAATGGACAAACATCTTTATGTCTTTTTTAAAAAAAAATAGACAATAGTCATAGATTACATTATAGAAAGTTTAAGTACACATAAATACATAGGATACTATAGAAACAGTTATATAAATGATTTTAGATATATATATATATATATATATATATATATTAATAGTGGATATACTAAATCATAACTTGCAGAAAAAATAACTAACCTAAACCTAAAAATATCTATATACTCACTCAATATATACATATATATATATATATATATATATTTCCAAAAACGTGCCAAATGAATGTAAAACTGTCAAATATACAATTTTAAGAAATTTCTGTAACTTTTCAGTGACAAATGTTGATATTATAGTTGAGTTATCACTTTCAGAATGATAAAAATATTTTTATGTTTAAAAATAGAAAATTATATGGTAAGTCGTTTAAAATAATATTAATCAAGATTTTTTATTATAATATGAAATTGAAAAATGGAACATTATATTAATACAAGACTCTAGAGTTAACACTATTAAATCATTCATATATTTGATTATAACAAAAATATATGGTAAATTATTTATAATAATATTAATCAATGAATTTTTTATTATAATATAATATTAAAAAATCGAAACATTATATTCATACGAGACTAAAATTAATATTTATTAATATAATTCGTATAGGTTTGATTATAATAAAATTGGCATTCTTATTTTTTTAGAAATATAAAGGAAACATAAATGAAAACTTGAGTGGATAATACTAAATCGTTTTGTATTCTTTGTTATTTTTTTATTTTTACGTAATTAAGTTCTTATTTGTTTGCCAAGAAACATGTGTTTTTACAATATGAAGACAAATTGATTAAGAAATATCAACATAAATGATTAGTTTTAAAATTGATAAGGTTGAAGATGAATAATATAACGTCAATATGTAAAAGAAAATTATTTAAAAAGTAATGATATGTATTTTTGAGGTATAATAAAAAATTATAATGTATGCTAACAAAGTTCTAATAAATTATGTACAAATAGAAACATGTTATTTTGATGTAATAAAATGATTGAATCTCACATTTTTATTAAATATAAATGTCTAAAATAATGACATTATATTATTTTAAAAAAATCATATTAAATTATCTGATATATAATTAGTTTATTAGATTTAACTAAAATGTATATGTATTAAAGTAATTTAAAATAAATAAAAATAATACTTTTAAAAGATATTTAAATCATAATTACTTTTATTACTTTTAATGAAAATCTTGGTCAAAATAATATGTATATGATAAGATAGTGTGATTATTGGAGAGAATTTAAAGATGAATTTGCTTATTTAACCAATTGTGAGTTTTATGCTAAACACTAGATCAAAATTTGTGAGAAAGAGTAATTTGTGATTTGACAAAATTATGAAAAGTTTGTAACTATTTTGCATCTAAACAAAATAAAGTGGTACATGGTAATGCATTCTAACGTGAATACTTATAAAGCATGTATGATTATCGACTGTTACATTTTATATGGAATGTTTATTATTGTTTGTAATATCATAATTAATTATAATTAAAAATAAATTAAAAATGGTAAACAAAATAATAGGAAAAATGAAAAGTGTTATATAATATTTTTTGTTCATTAACCTTCAGTTCCGTATTACTCAAAAATTATGTCATAAAAATATTTTAAGAAACTTAGATTAAAATTTATAGAATTTATCACTATATTCAAAACTCTTCTAAGATTGTATAATACCAAGAGTTTTGATTTCCAAACTATTTAAAAGAAAATGTTATTTTTACTGCTAATGGTATAATTCAGAATTACAAAATTATAAGAAAATTTATATAACTTTTATATAAGATTTATACCTGTGAAATTACAGACAACTACATAGTAATAATATAGATATATAGATGTAATCGGTTCATTCGCTTTTTCTTTAACAACATGCATGGAGTCTTTTAGATAAGCAACAACAACAATAAACATAAAGAAAGAGAGAGATTTTGAGTCTTGATCTGATTTAAACCCTTTTGTAATTAAACCAACGTCCTTAAATTTTGATCGACTCAATGGTCGCCTTTCCATCATGGGGCTTTTCAAAAAAAACCTTCAAGTAGTCCGAATACACAACCTTTCCATACCTAGCCATCTCATTGTTCTGTAACACCTCTGGTAACGGCTCAATAACCGAATCATTAACCGGTCCGCAGAAAACCGGAATAGAAACCCGGCTACAATATTTATTAGCCAGCAGACAATGCTCCACGCTCCTGTACCTATCATTGCTCATTATCTGCAACACGTCTCCAATATTAACCACAATTGCTCCAGGAATGGGAGGGACATTAATCCACTGGTCCCCTTCCTCGGTGGCTCGAGCGTAGAGGCTGCTCAAGACACCGTCCTCTTGTAGGAGGAGAGTGAGGGTGTTGATGTCTGAGTGACGACCAGCTCCTACTGCGAGGCTTGGCTCAGGACATTGTGGATAGTAGTTGAAGTTCATTCTCATTGTTCCCATTAGTGTTTGTTCACTAGACTCCTCGATGGTTGAGTTTAGATTGTTGATGAGTATGTTCAAGATCTTATTGGCGATTGGTTTCATCTTCTTGAAATGGTCCGTCACGTGTTCCCTATACAAAAATTATGAAACCATCATATAGTAAAAAAAAAAGATATATTGATAATCATAACTATTTAATTATACTTTTACCCTTTTTAGAGAAATAACTAGAATATCACTAAAACATGTTATTATTCTATAAATAGTAAACAAGGAAAAAAACTAAAAAATCTATTTTATATTTGATTTGAATTTAATGATTATAGTTTAAGGTTTAGTATTTTAAAAGATGAGATTAGGATAAAAAAAGGTTGTCAATTTATTATTGAAAATACTCTATGATATCCCTTTTTAAGTTTTAACATAAAAATAATATTTAATAAAAAAATGATCAAATTAGATTTTATTAAATGGTGTAAATATATATTTATATCTCTTGAATTAACTAATATAAACTTAGGGTTTAGAGTTATGGGATAATGTTTTAGATGTGAGATTTAAAATTAAAAAAAAAATAGTAAAATTTTCAAAATAGAAAAGTCTATCTCGGTTCTTATTATCTTATGAACTATTTTTGTGATACAAATTTAAAAAGAACTAGTTGAGAAATATGCCCTTTATTATTCAACTAATGCTATTTTGAAATATACAGTATATTTGTGTAATATTTTTGTCAGATAATAATTTTTAAATTTCTTTTTTTAATCTAACTGATAAATCGAACTGTGTTTTTTTGGTGTAAACTGATGTTGTTTACAGTTTGAACTGTACTTACTTGCAGACAGGAGGCCACGTGGCATCAAAGCCATGACGTTGAGGAAGAAACTCAAACTTGATAAAGTCTCTCCACTCCAGAACACTCTCTTTGTTAGGATTGAAACTAGTGGTCAGCCACGCCGTGTCCGACACCGAACTTCCTTTCCAATACCTACACCTCTCCTCCACTGGCAACTCAAAAAACCCACGCGCCGCCGCAACCAAACCCTTCAACTCCGCGTGAGCTATCCCGTGGTTCACTATCTGAAACAACCCGAGCTCAGCAGCTGCATGGCATATCTCACTAGCCACGTGCGGGTCACTCCAGTTGGACACGTCGATGACAGGGACTTGGGACGGTGATGATGAGAGGATCTTGTCGGAAGTGAGACGCTCTTGAGGAGGTTGAATGTATGCAGAAGGGAGTGTGGTTGGGTTTAGAGAGTCGACGAGACCTTTAACTCCGTTGCGTTGGTTTACTACGAACTCTCTCACGTTAGTGTTGTTTGGAGTCATGGTTTCTTTCATCTTTTACTTTTATTAGTTAAGATAGCCAATGATTGAAAATGTTCACGATATGGGTACTCTTTTATACTTGAAAGACTTTATTAAAATATATATAAGATATAAATTTACCTATAAGTCGATGTGGTCAGTTATCCGAGCATGAACAACCCTGACTCTTAACCAGGGTTCTTAGGGGTGGAGTCCATATTTTAAAAATCTCAGCTCTTAAAATTTTTCTGTATAATAACTAGTTTTTGGGAAAGTTTTTGTATTGTTCGCGGGCTCCACTGACACGTGGTAGCCCACGATTGGTTCATTTTTTTTAAACAGAAAAAAAAGAAAAAAAAAGTTAAGAACCTCTAAAGAGCTCTTAGGGTTAAACATAATCTAAACGTTACTCAAATTAGCAATAAAGGACATGTCCAAAAACAAAACAAAAAACCGTATCGGTCGACCACATCACCCAACGCTGCCAACGTCATTTTAATCACAAAATCGGTTGAACCCTTCACAAAACACAAGCCCAACTGTCTAGATCGAATTAAATTGTTCTGTTTAAAGATCCCAAACTCATAACTATGTTAGGTTTGGGCATAAAATCAAAACCCTAACTCGAAATCCTAACCTAACCCGAGCTGTAAAATCTAATTCTTTTTCGTCCAAAATGTAGAAAATTAAATATTACAAAATATATTCAAACCGAAATAGTAATATTTCTAGAATCTAAATAGATAACTTAAAATACTTGAAAAACCGAAAAAACACGAAAAAAATATTCATAGAAAATCGATTTGAATGTCGAAATGAATATGTAATATAAATATTAAAACATAAATATATACTTTAAATGTCTAATTCCATATTTGTTTTAATATAATATCCAAAATTAAGTATTTAAATTAAAATAAATACCTTAAATATCCAATTCTATATAAATAGTATGTGTTTCTTGTGTCTTATTTTTAAACTTTTGATTTTACTTTAGATATTTCAAACATGTACGATATATGATTATTTTATAGTTTTTAGGGTGTGATATATCCAAACCCAACATGTAATTACAAATTTATTAGAATGAGACTTAATTAGTATTAGGATCGGATCCGCGCGTCCGCGCGACTGTTTGTTTTCGATATACTTATAAACATTTCAAAATCCATCAATTTTATTTTCTTTTAACGTTGTCATTTGTGTTACATTAGCAATTTGTTAAAATTATATTTTTTATTATTGTATTGTGTTATATATTTTTTTATTAGATGTATGTTGGATCAGTTATTATGTAATTTCTTTTAAAAAAAATTGTAACTATGTATTAATATCCTGCTTTTACATATTTAAAAAAATATATTTTATTGAATTTAAATTCAAATATGTGTGTATATATATATGTATTTTTACAAATAAAACATTACATAACTGATTTTTAAAATAAAATAAAAAAATATAAAACATGTGCCTCACCTGAAAGTGGAGTTTATTTAAGAAAATATATTTTAAATTTTAAAATAACTAAGAAAAAACTTAAGTTTATACATCAAGTAATGTATAGTTTATATTTTGTTTTATTGTGAAAGTTCATTATATATTTAATAATATTGTAATCAATAAATCATGATATTATCTTCAATAGGTAGAGATGAGTATTAAAGTAATCAAAGTCTAGATATTGATCTGTGCGTCCGCGTGGATGATGGTTTTCACTTTTTGTTAAATGTTGATATTTGTTTTTCATGTCACCAATATATAATTATACGTTTTATAATATAAATACTTGTATCTTGCTAAATTTACAAAACATGTATTGTTTAAAATTGGGCTTTGTTTCATATATTTCATATAATATATTGAATAAATTTATTTTACATTGGTATCTAATGATTGAAAATATGTTAATAAGAATCAATTTATGGATATGTTTTGGTATAATTAATCTAATATAAATACGTTGATACTAAATTCCATAATTTATTAGTAATATAAAATTAAATATTTTAAAAATATAAATTTTAGTTTATAAATAATAATGTAAAATAATATTTACACATTGTTATTATGAAATATATAATATATGTTAAATTTATGAAGATATTAAAATTATAATATGTTTTAGTTGGAGGTGTATTTACTTAAAAACAGTTACTTCTTTCAATCTGTTATAATCCAAAAATATATTTTATAAAATATTTTTCATTGTTTTGTTATTTGTAAAATCTATATATACATACAAAATAGCTATGATATTAATAAATTGTACTAAACCCACCTGATCATACAAATAAATTGAATGGGTAATTATGATAAAAATTGTAACAAAGATGAGTCAAAATAATAACTAAATTCTGTAGAAACCCAAATTTTATTGGCAAACAAATTTTTTTAGGGAAAATATTTTACACAAATGTTAACCCAAATCAAGTGGTTAAGTATTTACACAAATTATGTTTTTTATGTGGTGAACCAAACTTTAAATTATTGGTTTTGATCGTGTAGACCGTGTCATATTTGGTATTGAATCACATTTGTTTTAATTTCTGCAAAATTATTTTAAACTGAGACATATTCAATAACAAACCACGTGAGTTTAGGTGCACTTGTTTTTTTTTGAAGGCACCTAAAATCACGTGGTTTGTTATTGAATATGCCTCAGTTTAAATTATTCTGCAGAAATAAAAAAAAAAGTGATTCAATATCAAATATGACACGGTCTACAGGATTAAAACCAATAATTTAAAGTTTGGTTCACAACATAAGAAAAAAACAATTTGTGTAAATACTTAACCACTTGATTTCGATCCATATATATCATGATTAAAAATCATTACCAATAAAATGACTGTGTTTAAGTTATTAAACGATTGTGTTTAAGTCTAGTGGCATTAAATGATAAATATTAAGAAAAAGTTAGAGTTAAGTATTAATTGTACTTAAGATATATGTTTTAGAATATAAGTAAAAATGACTTATTTTAGAATATAAGATATATGTTTTTGAAATTTAATTCAATTTCTCGGTTTAATAATTTAAAGATGGTTTTGATGCAGTGATATAGACTGGTGAAAGAAATAATAAAACTCATGTTATGGTTACAAATATACAAAATATAATTATTGAGTTAAAAAAATTAGTAATGGGCTTATTATGAGCATATGTCCATGTAAAGGGTGATTTAATTTGTGTTTGGATGTAGGGATAATATCTGTGACAAAGAATTGTAATTTTTGTGGAAAACTATGAGGTATTTACATATTTGTACTCCTATTTTAATAGATTAGATTTCTCGGTTTAGTAATTTAAAGATGGTTTTGATGCAACGATATAGACTGGTGAAAGAAATAATAAAACTCATTTTATGGTTACAAATATACAAAATATAATTATTGGGTTAAACAAATTAGTAATGAGATTATTATGAGCATATGTCCATGTAAAGGGTGATTTAATTTGTGTTTGGATGTAGGGATAATATCAGTGGCAGAGAATTGTAATTTTTGTGGAAAACTATGGGGTATTTCTTATTTGTACTCATGTTTTAATAGATTAGATAGATTTCTCGGTTTAGTAATTTAAAGATGGTTTTGATGCAGCGATATAGACTGGTGAAAGAAATAATAAAACTCATTTTATGGTTACAAATATACAAAATATAATTATTGGATTAAAAAAAATTAGTAGTGAGCTTATTATAAACATATGTTCATGTAAAGGGTGATTTAATTTGTGTTTGGATGTAGAAATAATATCAGTGGCAGAAAATTGTAATTTTTGTGGAAAATTATGAGGTATTTCCTATTTGTACTTCTGTTTTAATAGATTAAGATGTGATACAAATTAGAACCCAAAATCCAAAATATTCGACCCAAACTTTAACAGGCACTGAACACCAATGCCTAACTCATGTTATATCAACCCCAGCTACTACGAGAGGATAGCATTGATGGGTTTTAAATATTGGCACGAGATTCAGTAGGAGATGGAATGAGACTTATAATAGTTGGCGAACATTAATGCCAAGGTCTTCCAAACCACACAAAAAAAAACAGGCTTCAAATAAAGGAGAAACCCACATGGTCAATTTGAAAACTATCTCTAAGTTTAACTTTGTTTTACTATCTCAAGAAGAGAATAAAATAAAATAAGAGGCTAAAATCTCTCCAAGCATTGCTGGTGGAATTTTAACTGAATAAAGTGGCAGTTCCCAAAGGGAGATCAAGAACCATTGATAAGTTATTGTCGCTTCAGTGTGGGAAGCAAGCAGTCATAAACCTTTACTAGTCGCTGTGTCACCGTTAATTTGTAAGAGGTTTGCTGTTGTGGCCTTCCTAACTCGATCAGATCTTGTTTCACTCTGTTCATACAAACACATCAGTCAGTTCTTGCACACATACACGAAGGTAAGCAAATAAGAAGAGGATGTCCATGAGTTAACATTTTGTACCATGAGACAACTATCACATACTGGTTTAAGAGTTTTACATCAATCATTTTGAGCAGAAAATGCTAAATGTTTAATGGGATCAGAGAGAGAACTTACAAATCCCACTCGCCGCTTGTTCTTGCAGGTTTCTCAACAACCCGGTACAAACGTTCAAGGCTATATATTAGCAAACCAAATACATTTTCTGCATCCTTGTCCTGTAACAAGCATCAAGAAACTGTCAGGAACTTTTTACAGGATGCCTTGACAAATAAAAAGGTGGACATCTTACACGTCCTTGTTCAATGTAGCTCTGATACTGCATAATTCTCTTTTCAATTTCAACTACAAGTAGCCTCCTGTGAATACGTGCAATTCTTCCACGTCCTTGAGCTCTGCTATCCTATTCATACCAGTGAAATCAAACGGAGTAAAGATGACAATAGCTACATTATTGATTTTGCACAATGAGTCTCATATAGATCAAAACTGAACCACATGTATGTATCACAGTCACATTTGGTTTGGCTTTGAATTATCAATCTCCTCACCTGTTTAAGCCATGTCCGAAGTAATGTGAGCATACCAAGGCTGAGAAAGAACGCAGGTAATGCAGCTAGAATGGCAAAGTTTATTTCATTTGCACGAAGTATCTGATCCAGTTCAAGCATCGCTCTGCAGGAGAAGATTATTCAGTTATATACAAAATGATCATGGGATATACTACAGTTAACTTGGAGCTAATGGTTTACTGAAGTTACGTTTCTATATCCAGTTTAAGCTTCTGGACCTGAAAGACAAAACAGTTTTGATGTGATGAGAATCTCACAAACAGTAACATCTAGCTTCATGCTAAGAACTTAAATTACCTGGATAAGCAAACCACGTGCAAGCTCTCCGTTAAGGAGGTTATGAATAGGGTGAACAAGTTCTTTTTCATACCTGAAATTACAAGGCAAAGTTCAAATATATACCCATCTCATTGTGGTGCAACTTTTATCTTGCCGTAACTATCAAAAGGAAATCATTATAACAGTCATGAAAATAAAGTTCAGAGTTGTACCGGTTCATAACAACTTCAAGCATCTCCTGATCAGATGCATTATCAGGGACCTTTTCACGAGTATCCTGCTCGCAGAAATTCCTCAGCATTCTGCATAGCAAATAGAAAATTAGTTAATGCTATTTGAACCCCTAGATAAGTGAACTAACAAGTAAATTGCTATAATGAAAAGGGAACTATGCACGCACATATACAATAACAAGCAAGTGAAACCAGGAAGAAAAGCATCAAGGAAATGGATATGGACCTATGAAGTGAGTCTTGTGTCAGCTGCACTTCTTCAGTGTCCATAACACCCTTGTGCCTTTTCCGGAAAGTATCAAAAAGCTCATCTCTAATGGCAAGCAGCTGCAAGATAAAGAGACAAATTCAGAAAATTCCAGGCTAACCAAAAGCTAAGTAGCAAACTAATAACTCGACCATTTAACTAGCCACACATTGATTTTGAGTAAGAACCACACTGAGAGTCGCATTGGCCATCATTTCTACTCTATTCATAATCCTTTAATAGAGTTTTATTTTCAACAAGCCGTTTGGATCAAGATGGCAAGTTACTGTTCTCATTTAAAATGTGAGAAGGCTAAGAACAAACCGGTTGCTCAACATGATCACTGAAGAAGCTCATTGTTGCTTCTTTTGCATCATGAATCCAATTATCGATGTCAGAACTTCCCATCAAACTACTATGACGTAGTAGCCATATAGAAAAAACAGAAAGCCCAACTGCACCACATGTATATCTGACCCAGTACAGAGTCATTCTCCTTGGCTTTCGATGCTTGCCTACCTATTACAAATAGAAAAAGGAAAAAATCTTATAGTTGATTTCAAATGAAAGATGTATGTCATTACATGATGATTTTATATACAAGAATACTTGCATATATAAGTAAACTACAGCCAACACCTACCATAACTGATAAATACGAGTTGAGTTTTTCCAAATTCATATGAACCAGGTTGATAGCGTCTGTGAGTTCACAATCGGTCCACTGGGATCCTTCTTCATTAATTTCAGGCAGTCTATCAAAAACCAGCGGCATTGAGTAACTTCCATCAATAGAAGAATCAGACTGCCAATATGATGCAAGTCAACAAATACGAGTTACAGAAGAATCAGGGGCATTAACAAATGATAGATAATCAGACAAATGAAGGCAAAACAAGTGAGAAATCAGTGTGTGTGTGTGTGTTACCTCACGTGCAGCATGTAAATGGCTGAAAGAACCCTCCAAGTTCAAAAACAATCGATTAATAACAGCCAACAATGAAGGCAGTGACTTCTCTGGATTCTTCAAAAGATCTTCACCACGTTTATCCAATTCAACATAAAGCTAAAGAAACCATTGAAAGTATTGGCATTAGTCTACATGTAAAACATCCAAAACAATGCTAAACTAGCACATAACTTTATAAAGCCTCTTATTATGATAAAACGCTTGGTTCTAAAATCCGTCTGCCTAGACGGCAAATCGGACATACCCGAAACTATTTTCTTGAAATCCGATTTAAATGGTTCAGCCGGTTTAAATCGGTCAAAATCAATCTGAATTGGTGCAAAATTGGTTAAATCAAGCTACTAAGTTAGTTAAAGTCCACAAGTTTGTCTGATTTCTTCTTTTTGCATATCAATTTTTTTTATAATTCATCAAAATGTTTCTATAAATAAACCCAAAAAATCGAATATAAGCAAAAACATATATAATAAATAAACCAATAATTCTTTAACGCAAACCTCAAATAATAATCCGATTAGTTGCTAGACCTATATAGAACGCCTAGTTAAAGCAAAGCGATATTTTGAACATTGATAAAATGGAGAAAAAAATCCATGATAACCTGAGCAAGAAAGGAAGCAAGTGCAGATCTCAACTCCATCAACACCCTCATCCTATCAGACATGTGAGACGAAGAAGACTGACATAGATGCTGCATCGCAGAATCCTCACTGAGACTTTTACGAACGAAGTTCATACTCTCATTCACAAAAGCTACTGGTCCTCTCTCGAAGATCATGAAGTAAGCTTTCCGAGCATTAGAGCCCTGTAGTCAAAATGCCACAAAGAAACAATTTTAAACTAAAACGCTCACTAGCTGATAAAAGTGTAACGGTAGTGGTGATTCACCTCAGCTCTAGACTGCCAAAAGTCTAAACTCTTCTGGATATCATGCAAGTTCGAGAGAACATCAGCCATTATCTCCTCCAACACAATGTAAATCCTCGACGTATCGGCGGATATGCTGAAGAAATCAACAAAGTTTATGCTCAAAACTTAAATAAAAAAAAACTACTTAGAAGTTCGAGTGACAGTTAGGAAGGACAAACTAATATAACAGGCTTTGGCCTAAACTACTTCGAGTGACAGTTAGGACGAAAACTAATATTACGTGATTACTGATTATGTGATTTCAGGTCTGGGATTATGGGCTTTGGCTTAAACTACTTCGAGTGACAGTTAGAACGGAAACTAATATTACATGATGTGGTTGCAGGTCTGGTATTATGGGTTTTGGCCTAAACTACTTGAGTGACAGTTAGCACCAAAACTAATATTACATGATGATGTGGTTTCGGGTCTGGGATTATGGGCTTTGGTTTAAACTACTTCGAGTGACAGTTAAGACGGAAACTAATATTACATGATGATGTGGATTCGGGTCTGGGATTATAGGTTATGGGCTTTAGCCTAAACTACTTCGAGTGAGAGTTAGGACGAGTGACAGTTAGGACGGAAACTAATATTAGATGATGATGTGGTTTCGGGTCTGGGATTATGGCCTTTGGCCTAAACTACTTAGAGAGTGACAGTTATGACCGAAACTAATATCACATGATGATGTGGTAAAAAACTCTTGGTAAAAAAAAAACTAGTTAGAATTTAATACATAGAGGAGATGAATCTTACGGAGTGGAGCATGGGAACTCAGAAGGTAGAGGAAGAGGGAAGGATATACGTCGCGTTTTGGTGAAGGTTTGGCGATAGAGATTTGAGAATTTTCTGAGGATAATGGAATTAGAAGTGGGGATCAATGAAGCGACGCGGTTCCAGAGGTAATTGGAATATAGAGGAACTAGGTCTCCGACGTTTGACGGCGTCGTCGACGGTGAGGATTCGGTCGCCGGAGGTTGAGAATCCATTAAAGTCGGCGGCAGAGGCGGCGGCTGCTTTCACTCGAAGTATAAATTTTTTTCACAGTTCAACCTTTCGGTAGGGAGATATTTGGGAATTTAAAAATGAATTTAAAATAAAATGAATAAATGTGGATCCTTATTGAGCTGTTATTGGGCCATAAGGACTTGCAACTACTGGGCCGATATATATCCTTTATTGGTAAGACCGACTAGCAGTTAATAAAATTTTGGGTAGGGTTGATTTGAATTAATAAGTTTTGCAAACAAAGGATGGGATGGATAGATGAGGGAGGGAGGACGTAAACTAGAATAAAATGTATTTGTAATATTTTGGTTTGTAGTATATAGTGAAAGATAAAGTAAATGTAAACAAAATGTATTTGTAACATTTAGATTTGTGAGGTATATAGTGAAAAGTTTAACATAATTGATTTGATATCACAAAAATATATTTATTGTTTTTATCAAATATTCAAAAAAAGACAGAGTTAAGTATGTTTGAATTGGAGTAATGGAAGTATGAATAACACATCAAAAAATGATTTGTAATTTTGTGAGAATGAAGCCAAACACACAAATAAAGATCATGTGGTTATTATACAATTAGTAAGCATGATTTTGAAACTTGGAAAGTTTAATACAGTTATTGTCTCATGAAATATAGTTTACAGACCGAATGAGCAGATGTGGAAAGTTCATTAGCTATGAGCAATCAAAGTGTTGCATTATTATAATGGAAATGAATGCAAATTTTATGTATAGATTCCTCACAAATTAACATAGTATAAGTTGTATAGGATGTTGTATAGTTCATTTTCCATCGAATCAAAATCGAATCATGCTTAAAGAAAATGTTTGTTAACAATGTTGTTATGCAAGAAATTGTTAGACGGGTTAAGCGTTTTAATAAATGATTATTGTTTAGGTAAATGTTTAGACTGATTTTTTGAATACTTAAACTAATTTTTTTTTTTTAAAGTTAGTTTGAAAAGATTATTTCATTTAGATTCTTATTTGTTGACTAGGTAGACGCTTGGACCAAGTTTTAAGTTTTAAGATACTGATAAGGATACAAACATATTACGTGTTCTCTCGCAACATTATGACTTAGCGAGTAAACTAAAGTTTATGTATCATATCATAATCCATCCAAAAGATTATGATAAGATGTAAAGCGTTAATTTTTTTAGTGCCCCGTTCCCTTGATAGCATGTGACATGTGTGCGGTCCACCATATACTAGCATTAAATAAATTAAAATAACGATTCTAATCTTGGTTTAGTACGAAAGGGGATTGAATCTCTCTCTAATTAGCAAATCCATGCACTTCTTTGATATATTATTCACTTGCATTCTTTGTCTTCCCATGGTCAGTTTGTCCTTGCACATGTCCTTTCACTTTTATCAAACAGTTTTATAGTTTTTTTTAGTAATAGTTTTGTTTTGTTACATAAAAGCTTTTTAAAAAAATCATTTGTAAACGTTTTCACAGTTGGCAAAAAATCATGTTGTAACCTTTCGGCAAAGACTCATTCCTGATGCAGACTGACGCTGACGCCGTTTGTCTCTTTATTTTTAATGGTAAAATTCACGTTTCTTTATGATATAGTACAATTTTATATATTTATTTTGTCAGAATGATAAGGTAGTATAATGTTTTTTTTTATTAATCAGGTGTTGGGTTTACGTCTTATCACCTAGGCCCGGCACCAGCCTTTGCATGTACCATTATGGCTTTGGGTACGTCTTCTCTTCCACGCGAATCGAACAACTGACCTCCCTTCCCCAAAGAGATAGTACCACTGAACTACGAGATACTGGATAAGGTAGTATAATGTTATTAAATGGATTTTGATCGTGACAAAATTCCTCACTCATTTTTTTGTTGTTGTCAAATACAGTTTGGGGAAGAAAAAGACTATGATTCGTATCTAATTTTATCACATATATTTGATGAAGTCTAAACAACTTTTTTAGTCAGGATGTACTGAAAACCTTTTGGACTCCTATATCGCAGTTTTGAAGCCCGCTTGCAATCGTTTCAACGACCATGCACCAACTTGTTTGGATGGTTCAAAGATCAAACTATAGTCAATAATTTTATAATTTATGAGCATGGTGGTCTAGTTGTACTTTGTTACGTATAATTGTTTCTTTCGATTTTCTGGTCTTAATCTACAGTGTTATAATCCTCAAAAAAAATAAACAAGGAGCTGAGAAAAGAATCAACCATTGTCATGATCGTAAAAAGTCAAGAAAAATATCAATTGCGCTCCGTTCAACTTAGGCTGCAACTCGAATGTATTTTTTATGAATGGAATCATGTGGAATTAGCCATTCATAAGAATTCTAAAAAAGTTACCAGTTAAAAGAAAAAAAAACTTTTTAATTCCACACATTCATGTGGGATAAATGGGAATAAGTGTAAACTACATTAAAATTCTTTCCTGATAAAAGAAAAAGAGGAATGAAAAAAATGAGTAGAATGAGATAAATTAAATATAATTTGAAACAAGATATATATTTCGTTCCTTTTATCCCTCAAATTAGAGTCATTCCATTCAGGTATATTCTATTTATTCCAATTCCTTTTATTCCATATATTGATAAAATAGTTTACCAGTTTACAGCCTTAGTTATAGTGAACGCACTATTTGACTATTTAAAACTTCAAAATATTTGGTTTTAATGACCGTGAAGATTTCTAAAAAAAAATAGGTCCAAAAACTAATTCTATGAAATTTTGAATCCATTTAAAGTGCGATTGGGTAACTATAATGCCTACTCGAACCCACAACAGAAGTTCCAAGTGCAACACTTTTACCACTAGATCAAAATAACTTAGTTCAAAATATTTGTTACTCCGGAATTTAAATGTTTTGGGTTATGATTAATTGATTACACTATATTTGATGTAATAATTTTTCTGGATGGATTTTACTCCTACCTCCCCTCCCCCCCCCCCAAGAAAAAAAAAACAAATTCTTCTAGATGGAAATCTGCTTGTCAAATATATTATGGTGAATGAATGAACTATACGAGTTGTCTTTTCTCTTTATTCAAGAATTATATACGAGTGGTTTATATTTTACTCTTTAATATGTATAATCTACATAGTTGGTGTCTTATATTTTAAATCTTGAATTATTGCACTTTCAGTGTTGACAGGCTGAGTGTTGAACATGTTTTGGTTTTGAACTCTACATAGTCGAGCATGTTACGTTCTTTTTTGGGCACCTCTCTCACATGTTGACATAGTGTCAACATAATGCCCTGCTTCTCTTTAGACTATATGGGTATACGTATCCTCATAATCTTAAAAACTTTAAGGGTTAACTGGTATGATTGCTAAATGTGTGATGCTGTACAAGCAGAAATCCTAATCAACATAATCCATAATGGCCACCAACGAGAAACCATTTATTTGTATATGTCTGCAGCATGTACAAATATATATATATTTTTATAAGATTTATCTTCCACCAGTTAATAAACATGTCAAAAAGCCTAAACCCTATAAAGCCTACGGCGCAGGCGAATATATTAACAATTTTTTTAAAGGGTAGAGCCTTTGATCTGCTTTTTCGCTTTGTTCCTATATAAAGCAATTCTTTTTTTTTGATAATCCAGGGGGTTCCCCATTTAGAGTGGGTCATTCCCCCTGTGTCCGGTCAGGCTGAGGCGAGCTTCACCCGGGAGGGTTTTCAAACTGGGCCGAAAGCAAGGGCCCAGGTCTCGGGTGTCCGGAAGAGGCGCGGTAGTTTCCGCATGGAGGGGATCGAACCCGGATGGTGGTTGCCACCACAGGCCCGTCCCTGCCACTTGGACTACCTCGTCCGGACATATAAAGCAATTCTTAAACATATGAAAGTTCATTTAATTTTTGTTCGAAATGTTCAAATTCACATTTAAGTTAAGCTTACTTTCCCAAATGAACTTATTGAATTGCAAAGTTGTTTTGAAAGAAAAAAAAGATTCACGTACAAGATGTTTTGTAAGATGTAAATGTGAAATGACTATAACTAAATTGTAAACATCCAGATATTTCAAATAAAATATAGAATTCGAACAACAATCCATACGTCTATCATAAAAGGAAAAAACGCACCTATACAGTGCACACCACGAACATGCCTGGGTGGAAACCACAAGATTTCGAAGTCCCCTGCGTAATAATTTTAAGTCAGCGAGAATAGTGTAACATTAAAAAGCGTTCAGGTAGGCTCAGTGAGTCAGCTTATACTTTATAGCAAAACAGCTTTTAAGCCCTAGATTTTTGGATGGGGATAACTCATGAAGGATGCTGATATATGATATTGCATTTAATTTAGGAATAGAAGAAACTCCAAATTCTAGGTTTAGAAAGTAAAAACTATAAATGGGGAAATAATATGGGCTGTGAAATGAAATATGATATGGCAATATTTTATACTTTTGAGGGAAATAGTTAATAATGCTGATTTTTTTTAAATGGTGAATTTCTTATTTTTTAAAGGATAATTATACATATTTTGAAGTATGTGAAGAAATGGCATTACTCCTAGGTTGCATGGAAACTTTGGTCAATGTCCGTTTCCTGTTTCGGAAACGTTTCGAAATCGGAATCTCTTGGAAACTTGAAGAAATTCTTTGGAAACGTGTTTTTTGAAAATTTTATTTTGGAAACACGATGAAAACTTGCATTTCTGATTTGAAAACTCGTAATTCTGATTGGAAACGCGAAATAATAACTATTTGGTATTTGATGTTAGCGATTACATGTTTATTAATTTATATTTTAATATTTTCTTTCAATATTTTTTATCATTTTAGTTTAATAATTTGATTTCGAATGAAGTCGCTCCATAATTTTATCGAATGATAACATGTGTTAGTTTTCGAATTATTGAATAGAATTTTTATAAAATGTATCAAGAAAAATAACATTTTATTACTTAGATTTCTCTCTTAAATAAATCACATAAAAAATTAAATTTACATGTTGATTAATCTCACACACACAAACATATATATATATATATTATATACGTTTCTAAAACGTTTTCATTTCTAATTTTCTAGAAAATCACGTTTCCACGTATCCGTTTCCATGCAACCTAGCATTACTCTATGATTTCACTCTTTTGTCAAAGAAAGAAAAAAATATTTGTAAGACAAGTGATTTATAAATAAAATAGAAACAACACTCCACCACCAATTAAGGTAAAAAACTTCTGCCGAGAATGTTGTTAGTTCCAGCATTAGAAACCTCGTCCACATTAACAATTCATACAATAGAGTTAGTGAACTATTCATCTGTATTCAACCCCATTAGGATTACATATTTTTCTTTTGGGTATGGTTTAGCCGTAAAACCCACCGCCTGCACCGCCACCACCACCACCACCGTAGACATTTGACGGGTCAAGAATAGGCGGCGTGGCAGACACTCCGTTATGGTTACTGCCTCTCCCACCTAACTGCAAATCCGACATATTAGGAGAACTTTCTTTAGGTTCAAGCCCTTGATCATACAAGAAGCCTTTAAAGATATGGCCACCGATCTTCACCACCGCCTGGTAAGCATACTCGTCGTCCCCGTCCTCCATTGCCGTCACTCTCACACACTTAAACACCGCAGCAGCTTTAACTTGCCCCGGCCACGCTTCTCTTGACCCTCCTGCGTCTTGCATATATTAAACATAATTATGGATCATTATCCTTACCATCAAACAGTCACTCTTTACCATTACAACTAATTTGATGTAACGCTTTACTATTACATTAAAATATGGTTGCAATCAATTCATCTATGTGAAACCGACACCAAACCAAACCAAATTAAATCAAAACCGATTGAAAACTTGGAAATTTCTTAAAACCTGATCTAAACCAAAAATAAAATGCATCAAATTATGTTAAGTTTTCTTTTGGTTTACCACATTCAGAACCGAAAATGGTAAAGGTTGCTTGATAACACTAAACTGTTATATGCAAATATACACAAATATTAATTCATGGAGATCAGTATTTAGAAGACTATGTAGTAAGATTAATAACATGTAATAATACCTTGGCGGCTGGAGCTGGTATCGAAACTTTGAGGAGGCGTGTTAGAAGTTGAAGTATGAGAAGTGGCTTGTTGTTGAGACCCAACGATTCTTGGCTTCTTGGTCCCTGAAGAGGTCGAATGAGACGAGCCAGCCACCGTTGGATTCCCTCCAGGCATGGCCTGCCTCTCTCTCCTACGAGCCGCGGAAACCCACGTGCTCTTCACGTGAGTCGAACAATGAAAGCCACGGCTCTTGCAGCACGTCCTGCACCGCCTCTGCTTACACTCTTTCTTCGCCTGGTTACCACAGTCTTGACACGTGGCGGTCCCCGCTGAGCCCGACCCCGAGTTGTTCGAACTCGATGCCACCGTTGTCTGGTGAGTAGTACTCTTGAAGTGAAGATACTCCGTCTGGTTGTTCCTGATGTTTCCAAGAAAGTTCATGTTGGTGTCTTCCACGTTTTGATGCTGCGCCGGAGCCGTTGCGAGAAGAGGAATAACTCCGACGCCGAGAGACGCCGCCGCTGCATTACTGTTAACCTGATCGGATCCAGTTACAAATCCAACGTTCTGGTGGTGGTGGTGGTGCTGGTAGGGCTGAGCAACAAGGTAGACGTCTCTTAAACCGGCCATGCCCATCTCCGTCGCCGCCGCCGACGGGAGACCGTACCGGAGAGAGTTTCCGGGACCGGGAGGCCATGTTGAAACGGTGGCGGCGGCGGAAGCTGAGCCTAAACCACCGTGGACAACGGCGGGACCAGCATTAAAACCAAGGGATAGATCCTCGGTGGCGCGTGAAGATGTCGTCGTCGTCGCCGCCGTCCAGTCCGTGAAGGCACCGGAATCCGACGTCGGTAGGTTATGCCTCCTCGTCGTTGCCACAGCTGATATAAATCAAAACCCTAATCCTAAAAATTATAAATACAAAATCTAACTTTCTCTCTCTAGAAAACCTGATGCTATCTGATGTTTCTTGTACTATTGGGGCTTCTTGTGAATCTTCTTACCTCACTTAAAAACAATACAATGATGTTTATGTTTCCTTCTTCTAGATGGTTTCTTCTTGTTCTTGTCTCTCTCTAATAATATTCAATTCATCATGGACATCTTGCAGAAAGATAAGAGGAAAATGAATTATTTCTGTTTCTTTTTTATTAACCTTTTTATTTATTAATTCTTGTATATTACTTAATTCTTGTTTTTAATAATAATACCTCAAAAATGGCACATGATACCTTCTTCTCCTTTGCTTTTTGATTCTAGCTGAAGTTTTGATCTTTTAAATATTTTATAGTATTATTCTTTACCAGATTACAAAGTTCACCACTAGTGCTCGTTCGCGTGGCTCCACTTGCGGGTTGCCATTTCCAAAGAACCGGCTACACTGGTTAACTCTTTTTGATCCATGGTTCGGTATACGACACGTAAGCATTTTAACCTTTTGCTGTACAGCACTAGCTAGGGCTAGACAAAAACCAAAACTCGATCGAGTTCACTTCAAGCAAATGTATTTAGAGTTTAATAATCAAAATGAGAATAGTTTTACACCTATTTACTTATTTGTAGTATTTTCCTTCTTTAAACTCATCCTTTTATCTATATTCAGAGGTTGTATTTACCGTAACAACAATCTCTTAAGTCTTAATCTTCCAAGAAGAAATAAAAGTAAGCCTTGGTCGTCTACCATTCAAGCTAATTTTAGATCTGTTGTTCATAAGACACACGAAGTTGGGGTACTCTCACTTCTCTACAAACCCTTCGATACCAACTATCAATATCAGTGTAATTGAAAAAAAAAATCAAAATTAAAAAAAAAAACTATCCAAATTAAGTGTTCTAAAATTGAGGAATTCCCCTATCAATAAATTAGACTTAAACAAAACGATTTTTCTAGATAATTTCTTTTAAAAAGCAGTCTAGACATTTTAAAATTGGTTTAGACCTTTATTTTATCAATAATTTCGTATAAAACGACGTCTAGCGATTTTTTAAACATTAATGTCAATATTAGTGTTACTTATCTCTTGGCTTTGTAAATGAATTAAACACTATGCTTTAATTTTCCTTATCAGTCAATATATCTCGAAAAACATGCAATATTTTTATCAAAGCAGTAATTCAGTTTTAGCAATACTATTCAGATCAAGTATCTTGAAACCTAGTATTGGTTGTTGTTGTCAAGTGGTTGTTCGACTAAGAATGTGGTCTAAACTTACGGCTAGTTGGAGATGGTCTCGATCTACTTAAGAACTTGGTGGGCGAGTTGTTTCGACTGTAGTTTTCACCCTGGAGTTAGTCAGATCTTGGGTAGAAACTTAGCATTACCTTGGATATATAACAAATAAATCTAGTTCTTAATTAGCTTAATATATGAATATCTATACGTCCGTAACGTTTATTGCGATTAAGAAGAAATAAAGTCTGTTTTATGTTTTTTAGTTATATAAAAGCTTTAAGTGGAGAATAATTGGCTTGAGTAATGCACGTGAAAGAACCCTTTCAATAAAATGTTCGTCGGTTCATTCCCACGCTTTGCGGCCGTCGAATCATTGCTTTTCTTTTGATGTTTTTGAACCCGTTTCACCTTTGTGCTAAATTACCTAACCCCACGGTTCTTTTTAACACGGCTATAAACCCATATTGTTTCATAAGTATGCTTTTGTGTGAGTGAGTGTTTTTGGGCAGAAAAGTATGTTTTGTGTTCTATTTGATCTTTTAACTTTTTACCTAACTGGAATGATACAAAATTGTATACTATGATGTTAATTTCCCTTCAGTAAATTGTCTTTGTAAACATATCTCTTGTTGGTGTCACTAAAAAATATGATTGATGTCATTAGGTTAACAAACTTGGTTCAAAAAAGGTTAACAAACAAAACACAACTGAAAAAGGTGCAAAAGAAAAAAAAATATGAAAAAGATACTTTCTCCGTTCATGAAATAATGATTTTCTAGAATATTCACGTCTATTTAGAAGAAAATAAAATTTTCACAATTCAATTTTTTATTTATTTTGTTACATTGTTTAACAATTACTAATAAATAGTCCTTCTTTTTTTATATTATGTGTCATTTAATTTTTAAAATTTTGCTTCATTATAAATGTCGTATTACATTTTGAAGGAAAATATTTTTTTTTTCATTTTTAATCTTAGTTTTAGCTCATTAATTAATAAAATCAAACAAAATTATGTATTAAATAGAAATAAAACAGAAAATTTAATTATTTTATTAAATTTATGTGCAAAAATCTTAAACAACACTAATAATAAAACAGAGTGAGTAATATTTAATAAATTCAATTATTTTCAATTGTTTTTTTTAAGTATACAATTTATTTTATAATACAGAAAAACTATTTTGAATTTTTAAAATTAATTAATTTATATAGTAGATACAAATCAACAATTTGTGGTGAATGGTCATCTTTCAGAAAAACTGGGAATCAACTCTTTGAATGCGAGTCTTTAGAGGTGATTGTGATTAGGCCTAATTGTGATAACATCCCAAAAGAAAACCTAAAACCTAAAAACTAAAAATTTAAAAGGATTTACGGAAGTTAACAAAAGGCAATAGCATTAAAACCTAGAAAAATAAAAGCATGCAACAGTAAGAGTTATGACAAAGTTAAAAGAAAAGGAGCAGAAGGCACGGGGCTCAAGAGAAGAAAAATACTTACAAGAACCAAAAGGAAAACCAATAATGGAGAGAAGTCGAGACAAAGACGAATGCTTCTTTGCCTAATCGGCGGAATGTGGCGTGTTGTCTCACTTCTCTCCGACATGCGTTGGCCTCACGCGCCTAGCTTCCCTTTTATATACCTCTTTTCTATTTAAGGACTCTGTACCCGACTAGCCGGTTCATGATAAGGATGACTTATAACGGTTTGGTGTTTGGTTTAGTGTCGAATGCTTTAGGAAGCGAGCAAACCGGGGAATCAAGTTTTGAGTTTGGCGCACTGCTCATAGTTCTATCATTGCTTCTATTTTATGAAGTCAAGTATTCAATGTAAGGTACTTATACTGTTTAAATGGTTGCTAATAGTAGAAGGTAAGTATATCATGCATCTACTGTTGTCTCTTAGTCATTTATACTAACCAATATATATATATTACATATACAGAAGATGATAATTTGAAGCCTTTCCGTACGCATCAAGTGTAAATGGTCAAGTTGTTTTAATGCCTTGTAGAGGTTGTTGCGTTCTGCACCCTAGTTGGGCTTTTGTTCGGGAAGGATTGGAAGAAAGAGAACCAACCCGCTACATAAAAACTATTAGGATTAACTTATTACATTTTGAGGCTTAATCACGATTTTTATTATTTGAAATAAAAAAATTGGATCATATTCAGGCATGTCAATCTAAACTGTACATCCAAAATCTCTTACTAGTCCATTTGTGTCAGCTTAACCGATGCAATGAGTATCTGTATCACTGCTTCTAACCAGGGGCAAAGCTAGGAGTATTTTTTAGTGGGTGTATAATTCTTAAGGAAAAAAAATAAAGGGCAGAGATGATGTCAACCTTGGATGTCTAGGGGTGCATATTAAGACTTAAACCATTTTAACTAGCTGGAACATACGAAAATTTCATACAAATTGTTAATATTGATAAAACTATAGTCTTATACTGCCTTCGCCTCTGCTTCTAACTATTTTGGTTCTAAAAACGAAAGACATATATAATCATCTTCTTTGTGTGTTTAGATAAATCCACACTATACTATAAATAAACATGTGAAACACATGTCCCAAGTAGATAGTGGTTAAACGATTTTAGGGAATGAAAACGTCATCCTACGTGAGTTCGAACAGCCAATCCAAACGTATTGACCGCAAGGACAACCCAGAAGGCCCAAACCAATTAAAAAATCAGGTATTTTATTCAGTTGACATTTTTTTTTTGTAAAAATATTCAGTTGATACTTGAAAGTGGATAAACAGAAACAAGTGCGAAACCTTCTCTTTACGAATCCTTCACATATGAATTAGACAGTCACCTGGTGACAATAAAATGAAAGTGTATTCGCAATGGGGAATTTCAAAGTAGCCATCATCATTTCATGGCCGGCATTGAGTTAAAATCTATGAAACATTAATTTTGGATACCAATATGTAGCAAGGGTGCACCCAAGATTGAATCTGACCGTAGTCAAAAGAAAAAAAATGAAAGGTTCACTGGTGGGAATCAAATCATAGTTTTGTAGGGATCGGAAACCATATTATATAAACTCTGGTATTAATTTTTTGACATTTTTATACAAAAACAACATTTTATCATATTTTTGTGGTGTTATGTGATCTCACTACTCTTTAAGTGGGTCAACCCCTGAGTATATAAAGCTTTGTTACATTCAGGTTAAGGGTTCAAAATCCATATTAATGTATTTTGTAATGTTATTCATATTCATGGGATAACAATTTTATTTTATTGTTTTAGGCAATCCAATACATAGAACCGGCCTGGGAGAGATAAATAGTTAGTTGTTTTCTTTAATTTATCTTCCATTGTTAACCACAGAACTAAACCGAATCATTTTCTCCTTTTTGAAGACCATCAAACGAAGCCATAAAGTATTCAAAGCTACAACGAATTGACGTGCGAGCAGAGTTGAATTGTCAAGGATGAACCATATATCACCATACCACCTTTTCCATATATACATGCTGGAGCACCTTGCAAATTTAATATGTTACTTTGTGGAAATAATACAAACACATGCAATTTGTCAACTTCTTCATGCATGACTAACTTGTAACCAAACAATACCAACCACACATTTAGCTAACCACTCTATTTTTCTTATCTTTCAATTTTTATTTTATTTTACAGAACAACTAAAAAGAAGAACTATGAATACTTTTCGTAGCTTAATCAATTCACTTCTTGTTGCCTCCGAATCATCCCCAAGAACCTTAACGGAGAAACCCTAATCTCATGCTCCGAGATCGTCTGCAACTTAGGTGACCACATGTGTTCTCTCGTCCCCACAAGCTGATCATACTGCTTCTTTAGCTCGGGAGAATTACAAATCTCACTGCTCTCACCACACTCTATTATCACCTCTTCTTTGCTGGACGTGTTTCTCTTTTTACATATAAGACTCATGATAAAAACAGGAGAAACTTTAATCAAAACCCTCCCGTTCACTCCCTTAGAATACTCGAACGGTGGTGGACTCGACGGGGCAGTGAAGTTCAACGTTGGTGAATTAGTAGACCGAACATTTTCATCAAGACCAGAGTTGAAGATGGAGAGACATGAAGTGGTTAAGATCCTGTAGGCGAAACGTTCGATAGGTAAGATGAAGTAGGTTTGACCTGGGAGTAGATAGTCGTCCATGGCTAGAGATGGAACTGGACGGCCGATGAAGAAAGAATCTGCATGGCACACGAGTTGATCTGGAAACTCGAACATGATCTCTCCGGCTACGTGTTTCTTGGAGTCACATAGGGTTTTGGTGGTTCCTTGTTCGAAGAACACTAGCGTTACTATTGCTTGGCGTCTACGGAGGATAGGGATACAAGAATTGATGAGAGATTTTACCATTTTTTCTGTAGAGAAAGATTTTGTTTTTATGCTGAAAAGTTATGGATTGTCGTATTGAGAGGAACTATATATATATATATATAGAGGGATTGGTCTTTGTGTTTTGTTTGTTGTTAAAAAGGTAACCCACTTGAAGGAGAGTTGACTTTTGAAGTGGTCAAACACTCCAAGATTTGCTTCTACATATGAATTTATCATGTCTCTTTGGTCAATTCTCTCGGCTTTGATCATCATCATCTCTCTTCGTTAAGGTTTTGTTATAATTTAATAGATGTATCTTTGCAAATATTTTTTGCTTAAATTATATCAGAACTATTTCATAGAGTCGTGGAAGGTTACACAAGAAGTTGATTAGAAATATTAATCTTGTTTTAATATATCTTATACTATTTCATTACAACGTAACACGTTGATCTCGTGACTTATTTCACGACTGTACCGAAAGGAAGAATTATATAATGGTCCAGATACATAGTCCCTTATCTCTGTTGTCAATTTCTTTGTTCATGTTGTCTCATAATAACCATTAAACATATCTAAATTATGGTTTAATGTCACTTTCTTTATATCACTTTTCATTTTTACTTTAATCACTCTTTTTTTTTTAAATATACTTATAACTCTTAGATTAATTAATCTAATACTTACGGTTTAAAGTTAAGGGGTGAGATATAGTTTAAAAATGTAAAATTTAGGATTCTAATTATTTTTTTAAAAATTTACCTTTTAAACAATGATATTTATGAAAATTTCTCGTTAATGAAGATAAAAATAAAAATTGATACAACAAAAATGGTAAACTTGAAATCTCCCTTTAATCTTTTAAAATTCCATGATTCACATATCGCATTTGTATTTTCACTTTAAAGGAAAAAACTTGAACAAGCAAGAGATAACTTATGTTTCGTAAGGGTCAAAATTATTGAAACTTTAATATATCATTTGATCATATTTTCATATAAAATTTTACCCCCCAAAAAATATTTTCAAACTAGAGAGCCCATATTTGATTAAATGGTGAAAAGGTGAGAGGCTTTATCTTGGTTTTAAATTTAGTTTAATCTAATTTTTCAATTAGTTTATAATTTTCAAAAAGACAATTTTTAAGTTTAAAAGAAAATCAAAATAATAATATAATATACATCTAGACCTAAAAAGTAAAAATATACTTGTGTGTCAAATCTGTAAATGGGCCAATATCAAAAAAATATAAAACGGGCCTCCAATATTTACTAACAGAAAGGATGATGAGGCTAAACGTGTCCAAATAACTATAGTTTAATCTTTTAACGACACGGCCTTATTCAAACGCACGCCGATTTTATTTCAGAAGAAATACACATAAATTAATATACACATAACAAAACGGTAGCTATGAGAAATTCTCAATATTTTCCCACTTATCATAAAATATTTGTTAAAATTCTCTAGTTTATATTAGAAAAAGTCTGTTGACAATTTTTTTTATAGAAAAAGTCTTCTTATAAAATATTTACCACACTTCAATTTGTATTTAGGTCATTATCTGAAGACACACAAAATCGAACTAAAATGCTGAAAATCAACAACCGACTAACACAAATTCTTACTAAATTTTCAAAATTATTTATATAATCTATAATATTCTAATGTCAAATAGTATATGAGTTAGTCTTAAAACAACAAGTTAAGTGATTGACTAGACCTTAAGCAAATTAAAAAAAAAATGCAAAAAAAAAGAGTGATTCGTATCTCTTCTCTTTTGCTTCTCTCTCTCTAGCTAGAAAAGTGCGTAATAGAAGAAGAAGAAGAAGATCATCATCTTCTCTAGATTCTCTCTCGCCTCTGCACCAGCACTGATCTCTCTCGCGTCGTATCTGTCTCGGAGAAATCTATTATCGAGCTTGCTTCTCCGTTAATCAGAGTGAAGCAAACGTCCCCCCGGAGCTGCTTCCGAGATCGAACGATCATCGATATGATTCCCGTGAATGTAGATTAGTCTTCGAAACTTGAGTAAAGTGGAGTTGAGATTCTGTGTATGTCGAGAAACGGAAGGATGGCTTCGGATCTTAGCAGAGCTGTTCCCGTTGAGAGAGATATCGAGCAGGTTGTTACTTATCTCCTTCCTCCATTTCGATTACTATTCCCAACCTTAGGTTAGAGATAGAGATGAGTGTTGTTGCATAGGCGAACCTTCCTTAGAGACCTATCTTAGGTTTGCAGATACTCAAAGCTTATCAATTGCATATAGATAGTAATCAACTTGGGAGTTTTATTAGATGCAATTATCATGGAGATAGGATTGCTGAATATCTTATGGAGTCTTTTTTTGTTAATGTATTGTTATGATTCATAGACACAGTTCAGTGTGCATTGCTTGTTTATATTCTCTATCAAATATTGTTTCTGTATTGCTGAGATGAAGTCTCTATTGCAAGGGATTCACCTATTTTGCTTATGGATTCTGCTATTTGACTGACTTAGGCAATCATTGCACTGAAGAAGGGAGCTTACTTGCTAAAGTATGGAAGAAGAGGGAAGCCTAAGTTCTGCCCTTTTCGCCTTTCTAATGTAAGCAATTTACTTACTTAAATCTTTTGCCAGCAGTGCTCTATGGTGATATTTTTTATTTTGCTTTTTTTTTTTCTTTTCAGGATGAATCTGTTTTGATATGGTTTTCTGGAAAGGAGGAGAAACATCTGAAGCTAAGCCATGTTTCTAGGATCATATCTGGACAACGCACTGTAAGCTGAGAGCCGTGTTTCGTTTTTGCCTTCTTTATGATCTTTTATGCAACTTTCCATGTGACAGTTTCCTTAGTCTGAGGGTGCATATTTGTGCCTTACCTATCTTATTATCTCTTGTAGCCTATTTTTCAACGGTATCCTCGCCCCGAGAAGGAATATCAGTCCTTTTCACTAATATATAGCGAGAGGTCTTTGGATGTGGTGCGATTCTCAAACCATTTAGTCATTTACCTTTTTTCCGCTTCTGCTCTAAAACAATCATCCTGTCATTCGGAAAGTCACTGTGGTTTTCAAGGTTAATTAATATGGTGGTAGGATTTTCTTTGGTAGATCTGCAAGGATAAAGATGAGGCTGAAGTGTGGTTTAGTGGTCTTAAAGCCTTGATTTCGCATTGCCATCAAAGAAATAGGAGGACTGAATCAAGAAGTGATGGGACACCATCTGAGGCTAACAGCCCGAGGACATATACCAGGAGAAGCTCTCCTTTGCACTCCCCATTCAGCAGCAATGACAGTTTGCAGAAGGTCCTAGATAAAGTTTTCCGGATACACTTTTGTGCATTTTAAGTTTTTAACACTAAAGACGTTTCATTATCTTTCAGGGTGGTTCTGATTACCTTCGCATTCACAGTCCATTTGAGAGCCCGCCTAAGCTTGACAAGGCATTATCGGACATGGCATTATATGCAGTTCCTCCAAAAGGATTTTATTCCTCAGATTCTGGAGCTATTTCACTTCATTCTGGAGGCTCAGATAGTATGCACGGACATATGAGGGGTATGGGCATGGATGCTTTTAGGGTTAGTATGTCAAGTGCCGTTAGTTCCTCGAGCCACGGCTCTGGTCATGATGATGGCGATGCATTAGGAGATGTTTTCATCTGGGGAGAAGGCATAGGAGAAGGTGTTTTGGGTGGTGGACACCGTAGAGTTGGAAGTTCGTTTGACATAAAAATGGATTCCTTATTGCCAAAAGCTTTAGAATCTACAATAGTACTTGACGTCCAAAATATTGCTTGTGGTGGACAGCATGCTGTCCTTGTAACAAAACAAGGAGAAAGTTTTTCTTGGGGAGAGGAATCTGAAGGCAGGCTTGGCCATGGTGTTGACTCCAATATTCAAAATCCAAAGCTAATCGATGCACTTAACACCACAAATATTGAGCTTGTAGCTTGTGGAGAATTCCATAGTTGTGCAGTTACTCTATCGGGGGATTTGTATACCTGGGGTAAAGGAGATTTTGGTGTTCTTGGACATGGAAATGAAGTCAGTCACTGGGTCCCTAAAAGGGTTAACTTTCAATTGGAAGGGATACATGTATCATCCATCGCTTGTGGACCTTACCACACTGCAGTTGTGACCTCTGCTGGGCAGTTGTTTACTTTTGGTGATGGGACCTTTGGTGTTTTGGGCCACGGGGACAGGAAAAGCGTTTTCATACCTCGGGAGGTTGAATCTTTGAAAGGTCTTCGCACTGTTCGGGCAGCCTGTGGTGTATGGCACACAGCAGCAGTAGTGGAAGTCATGGTTGGGAGCTCGAGCTCGAGTAATTGCTCTTCTGGAAAGCTCTTTACATGGGGTGATGGTGATAAAGGTCGTCTTGGTCATGGTAATAAAGAACCAAAACTTGTGCCTACCTGCGTTGCTGCTCTTGTTGAACCCAATTTTTGTCAAGTGGCATGTGGGCACAGTTTAACGGTTGCACTGACAACATTAGGCCATGTTTATACTATGGGCAGTCCTGTCTATGGTCAGCTGGGAAACTCACATGCAGATGGAAAAATTCCAAATCGTGTTGAAGGTAAACTTCACAAGAATTTTGTCGAAGAGATTGCCTGCGGTGCTTATCATGTTGCAGTTTTAACTTCAAAGACAGAGGTTTACACCTGGGGAAAGGGATCAAATGGTAGACTTGGTCATGGGGATGTAGATGATAGAAATTCCCCAACATTGGTAGAGTCGCTTAAGGATAAACAGGTGAAAAGTATTGCCTGTGGCACTAACTTCACAGCAGCTGTCTGCATTCACAGATGGGCATCAGGGATGGATCAGTCCATGTGTTCAGGTTGCCGTCAGCCCTTCAATTTTAAGAGAAAGAGGCACAACTGCTATAATTGCGGCCTAGTGTTTTGCCACTCGTGCACTAACAAAAAGTCGTTGAAGGCTTGTATGGCACCGAATCCGAACAAGCCATATAGAGTGTGTGACAAGTGCTTTAACAAATTGAAAAAGACCATGGAAACTGATCCATCGTCTCATTCTTCTCTGAGTAGAAGAGGAAGCATTAACCAGGGATCAGATCCAATATACAAGGATGACAAGTTGGATTCTAGATCAGATGGACAGTTAGCTAAATTTTCACTGATGGACTCCATGAAACAAGTGGACAATCGATATAAGAAGAACAAGAAATACGAATTCAATAGTAGCCGTGTCTCGCCTATACCAAGTAGAAGCTCTCAACGGGGTGCGCTTAACATAGCCAAGACTTTCAACCCAGTATTTGGAGCATCAAAGAAGTTCTTCTCAGCTTCTGTTCCTGGTTCTCGAATTGTATCTCGGGCAACTTCTCCAGTATCAAGACGTCCCAGTCCACCTCGTTCAACAACACCAACTCCCACTCTTTCAGGACTAACCACACCAAGAATTGTGGTTGATGATACTAAGAGAATCAATGATAATCTAAGCCAAGAGGTTGTTAAGCTAAGATCTCAGGTACGCTTCCTCTCGACCATCTTCTGTTTCTCTTCTTACATAACTCGCACACGTTTTTTTTACTACAAAAAGACATAGGGTGTGAGATTATGCTATTACGTTTCTGTCCTGTGCTTCCTGCAATTACGTTCTGGATTTGAATATGTTGATGAGATCATGCTTTTTGTTGGCTGCCACCAATTTTAATTACTACCTTAGTTTCTCTTGGTAATTGCTTCTTTGCTAACAAGTAGATGATCAGGTTGAAAGTCTTACAAGGAAGGCTCAGTTCCAAGAAGTTGAGCTGGAAAGAACAGCCAAGCAGCTCAAAGAGGCGTTGGCAATCGCTAGCGAAGAGACAACAAGATGCAAGGCAGCAAAAGAAGTGATCAAATCACTTACGGCTCAAGTAATTTCAAAACTCAAAAACTAAAGATATCGTTTACGCATTTACTATTGATTTCGGATGACTGATTATAAGCATCAATGAAACTATGCAGCTGAAAGACATGGCTGAAAGATTACCCGTTGGATCAACTCGAGCTGTGAAGTCACCTCCGTCTCTTAGTTCATTCGGTTCCAGCCCTGGTCGCATTGACCCCTTTAATATCCTAAACCGACCAAACAGTCAAGAATCCGAGCCAAATGGATTAAATACCCCATTGTTTTCTAATGGAACCATTACACCTGTGTTTGGGAACGGTGAAGCAACGAATGAAACACAGAACGACAAGGAATGGGTTGAACAAGACGAGCCTGGTGTGTACATCACTCTTACAGCCTTACCCGGAGGTGCAAGAGACCTCAAACGTGTCCGTTTCAGGTACATAACCATATCTTTATTTACGCCTAAAAAGAAACGTCAGTTATTTTGCATGACCGTTTTTAATTTTGTTAACAGCCGAAAAAAGTTTAGTGAGAAAAGAGCGGAGCAGTGGTGGGCAGATAACAGAGGAAGAGTCTACGAACAATACAATGTACGAATGGTTGACAAATCCAACGAGGAAATGCCTCGTTGAAACTCTTTAACCACTACTTCTCTTATTCTTTCCACGTCCGAGACAGGTGAGTGCAGGATATAACAACAGATTTATAACACATATATAGAGAAAAAATTAGATGTTTTTAAAGTGCTTCTTTCATTGTAGTTTTGGGGGCATTTGTGTGGTTTTTGTTGTGTTCTGGTTGTATATTCTTTGTGAAGAAAAGTATGTGTACGACTGATTTGATTATAAGGATCAACGTAGTAAAGCAGGTGACTGGTTCAAGTGTTTGATGCAATCACACATAAATAAAGGATTTAGATTGAAAAGAGGACAGAGGTAGTTGAGGACATAAAGGATGGTTAATGTATATACATATGATGTCTCTAGAGGACTGGTTCTTTAAACTTTTGATATAATCATCAAAGAGTACGCATTTTAAACAAATAAATAGTGGGCAAGAGGCGATGTCAAAAAAAATATGTATATAGTGGGCATAAAGTTTCTTCTAAGTAATAATAAAGTTCTGTTTGATACTTCCTCAGTTTAGTAAAGTTGTTTAGCTGTTCATAGTAAAACTGAAATTACAATTGTTTTCTTCCAAGGCCTCAAAGGAACTACACAACAAACTCAATGAAGATCAGGGAAACATGCACATGTACAGGTTCTTTCCTTCTCAGCCGCTAGCGTAATAAGGCTGTGGCAATACCAGCAACAACCCCAACAGCAGTTACAGCAATTCCCACGCCAATAACACCATCTGCTTACAAAAATTCAGAACATAACTAAGAGAAAGCATATGGATGATGAAGAGAAGTGGCACAAGTACCATCATGTGGTTGTTTACCTTTCACAATACGGTCCTCTATAGCTGTCTGTAGAGTATGAGCCTGGCTCCACTCTGGTTCCACCTGAACACAACACCAGAGAAAGAAAAGGAAAAAGAGCATTGATGAATACATCAACAACAATAAGACATTCTATATTATCCATGGAGGCATGGATAAGAGATGATCAAAACCTCCAAACACCGTTCTATACAGTCCCGGCTTCTTGAAAAGTCGCTGCTTCGATAGTAACCAAGAGCAAGGAGATATAGCTTCTCCCTTAGCTTCATTGGACTTGTATCGCTAACCACCGAGGCTGCAAAACAAAGCAGAAACATAGATCAAAACATCCACCTTCGTAAGAAGTCACTAGACCAGACGAGATTATATAAACCAAACGAGTATGGCCCAGTGGTTTTGAGATAGCTTCAGCTCTAATATGGACCTGGGTTCGAATCGCGCATGTCATTAAAGATAAAATTTAATATGCAGGTGTTTCCAGCGTTCGGGTGACGGAATCGTACTCCGACCGAACCGATGATGTAGGCTGGTACTAATTCTCGCTGCTAGTCTAGAACCACCCCGGTGGAGGCTTATACGGACTCTCACCGTTAGCCTAGAACCAACTCGGTGGGGGTGATTATTCAAAAAAAGAAAAAGATAATATACCCTCAAGCATTGATATCCCACGGTGTATATCAGCAGGTGTCTTTGAATGAACAAGAGCCCATGATAGACGCATGATGCATTCCTTCTTAATCCCTTCGTCTTGGCCTCTCTGAGCCTCTGCAAGCTCTCCCTCACATCCCTGAGAATGAATGGAACAAAACGCCTTACAAGTTATGTATGTCACACACATACAATAATCTGTTAACATGTCGTGATCCAGAGGTTCCTATGGGTTAGATTAGAGGAACAACAAAGCCGAGAATCATAAGAAAGTTACCGAGATGATGTCGGTGTCACACAAGGGAAACTCATCGGCGGAGGCAGAGGCAGCGCCGGAGAAGAAGCCAGAGACGGAGTCGAAAACTTTTCCTATCGTGGCGTCCATTTTCGAGTTTTCTCCTGAAATCTTCTTTGGCGAATTAGAAGACTTGACCAGAAATTTTGTCTTTAGACAAAAAAAGAAGAAGTTATGTCTTAATTATGAGTTGAAATGATGATTATCAGTCCTAATTTAAGGGTTGTTTTTAAATAATACTTTGCCAGCTTGTAATATCAAATTTTGAGTTTTACTACTCCATCCGTTTCATATTGTAAGTAGTTTTAGATAAAAGCACGAATATTAAGAAAGTTATTATTTTTTTTAAAATGACATTAAATCAATAAATTCAACCAATTATAAAAAAAACTAACATTATTTAATTGGTTACACGATATCCAATAAATGTAAAAGATACATTGAAATCTGAAAACTTCTTATATTGTGAAACAAATATTTTTTGCTAAAACAACTTACAATATGAAACAGAGGGAGTATTAAACAGGTTTAAATCTATTATTACAATTTTAGTTTTTTTTAATATTAATTTATTATCTTATATAAACAATTCTGCATCCAATAATTAATTTTACTCAAAACGATTTTATAAAAAAATATATTAGCAGTTTTACTTGAGTTATAGTAAGAGAATAATATACTTTTTTAAAATATGTATAGTTATTGATAAGTTGTTTTAGACCAAAAGTTTATACATTTGTTACATCATTATTTATTTTATAGCTATTTCAATCTTGTAAATATATTTATATTATTTATAAAGTGATTTTCGTTTTTGAATTTTGATATTAAAAACTGAAATGGCTAAAATTAATGTTCTTCTTTTTTGGAAATTTAGATTATTTATTAGACTAGATAATTTATCATAAAATATAAAATAACTAAAATAAAAGCATAGTTTAAAATTAAATAAGATAATTGTTATTATTCGAAAGTTATAGTTTTAAGCATAACAAGTTAAAATAATTATTTCAAAAAAAAAATAACAGAGTACAATGCATATATATTTAAATAAAAATATTATATATAAATAATCTAATATTATTTTTAGTTAATAATACATTTAATAAGTATTTGTGAAGTTCTTTTCGCCTCTTATCTCTCATGATAAAAGTTATAGTAATTAAAATTATTGTTGCCATGAATATAATTTATAGGAATCAAATATTATATTAAACACTAAAATATAAACAATTGTTTAATTATTAATAAACTAAAAGAAATTATATACTATCTTATCTGTTCATCTTTATTATCTTCCTATGGTTTGTAAAGAAGCTAGTAAAAAATAAACATAGTAGTACCTTGACCAGAAAAAGTGGGGAAAAGAAGTTAAAAGAAAGAAGTGTGGGGGAGGAGGGGAGAGAGAGAGATGGCTTCCTCTTCCTAACATTGACCAACCCAACCCCTCTTTTGTTTCTTCCTCTTCCTTCCTTCTCAGTGAGTTGAGAGAATACGGTAACCGTTTCTCTGTACACAATTCTCTTTCTACCTTCCTTCTTCCCCGCAGAGAAGAGAGACTCTCCTGCCTGCACGTTGTCCAATGGGCGCTTCCTTCGCTTCGTTGGTTAATTAGATTCGTTTCGTTAAGCTAAAGCAAAGCTCACATCAATCAATGGAGATCGAAGGTTTTGAGACGGTGCGATCTCACGATTCGTCTGGAGATTTCGAGATCGTTTACGAGAACGGAGTTACGGAGGTTTCGGATGCTGATGATCTCGTGATGGGAGAAGGTGGATCTCAGGTGAAGAAGCCTCGAGTTGGTAGGAAGCGATCTCGTGGGATCAAGCGAGACAGCTCTGAGGTAAATGTGATGCGAAACGTGGATTTGAATGGTGGAGTTGCGGTTAGTGGTTGCGTTGGTTTGGGTTTGAGAGGGAATGTTGATTTGAATTGTGGTCCTGTGGAAACCCTAGGTTTGGATTTGAATAGGAGTTTGAATGATGGTTTAGGGTTGTTTAATGTGAGCATTGATTATGAGGAGAGTTCTAGTGTTGAAAGGAGGGGGTTTATTGATTTGAACATGGATGCGAGCTGTGATTTGAGTCCGCGAGGATTTGATTTGAACTTGGAGGTTAACGTGGAGAACAACATGAATGGGAATGACACAGTTCAAGAAACCAACATGCAGGGTCAACAAGGTATCCAGAATAATCTTGAGACTGGAGAATATAAAGAAGTTCATGTTGCTGAAGTATCCAGTGTTCAGCTTTTGGAGGAGATACGGAAGCAGGATTGTGTTTCACTTCAGGATCTGAATACTCCTGATTCTAATGGGGCTGAGCGGGATCTTGATCTTCCTGAAGATGATGCTAAGGCTGTTGTTGAGAGTCTCTCTGAATATACAAGTGGCAGGAGGAAAAGAAGAAAAGCCTCAGAGAATCCAAAATTCACGAGCCAACCTCGGTTGAGAAGAAGTGCTCGTAGAGCGTTAGCTCGGTTTTCCAACAGTAGCACTATTGCAGCTTGCTTAGCTGATGAAGTATCCCCTTCTCCGTCAGTTAGTAGTCTGACAGACGAGAAAATTTGGATTGTTGATGGAAAAGCTGAGAATATTTCTGTGCCTCCGCCAAAGCCACAGTTACCTCCATCCTCGCATGTTTTGAATTTAGATGGTCTTCCCGTTCTTAAAGTCTTTTCTGCGTATTCTTGCTTGAGGTCCTTCAGTACTTTGCTGTTTTTGAGTCCCTTTGAGCTGAAGGATTTTGTGGAAGCGCTGAGGTGCATGTCTCCTAGTCTGTTATTTGATAGCATCCATGTTTCTGTTTTGCAAATATTAAGAAAACATTTGGAGAACCTCGTTGCTGAAGGTGACCGATCTGCAATTGCTTGCCTGAGGTATTTTATTGCTGTTATATGGGCATGAAATTTTTCCTGTTTTGGTTCTCATTCTTTGCCCGTTGTGTGTTACATGCAGGAGTCTTGACTGGGATATATTGGATGTGGTTAATTATCCCCTTTTTGTGGTCGAATACCTACTGTTTTCTGGTTCTAAGGACAACCCTGGAGTGGATCTAACTCGGTTTAACTTTTTCAGAAATGAGTATTCAAGACGGCCAATGAATCTGAAAGTTGAGATACTTGCCCGTTTGTGTGATGATATGACAGATACTGAAGTCATGAGATCAGAGCTTAATAAAAGATCTGTTGCAGCTGAGTCTGAAATGGAAACTGATAGGAAGAGAAACACAAAAGTACGACGCAGAAAGCGAAATATGATGGAGATGGCAGATGATTCTTCTTTGAATGATGAGGCCGTTGATGGCTCGTTCGACCGGAACAGTGACGACTGTTGTTTTTGCAAAATGGATGGGAACTTACTTTGCTGTGATGGTTGTCCAGCTGCCTATCATTCTAAGTGTGTTGGTGTTGCCAGTCACCTTTTGCTTGAGGATGACTGGTACTGCCCTGAATGTTCATTTGACCAGCGTGTACCAGGATTGAAGCCTGAAAAGCAAATTCGAGGAGCAGAGTTTCTAGAGATTGATCCCCATGGCCGAAAGTACTATAGCAGTTGTGGCTACTTATTGGTGTAAGTTTCTTTCTTTGATTCTCTTGTCTAAGAAGGGGTAATGCATGATCTCAGTGGAATCAATTTTGTGAATTCAGCACTATAAATTATTTTCTTAATAGAGAAATATATATATTTTGAATGAGTATTGGCAACTTTTGTCGTCTCATCTCAGTGGTATAACTCTGATGATTTCTGGTAAGCACTGTAGACGCATGTTGATTATATGCCATAGCCCGTAGGTGAATGTTTTAGCTTTAAAAAACACTACCCCTATGTTAGCTACCTGAGACATTAACTTAAACTATAGAGTTTTAACTAATATATGCATATAACATGATAAAACTGCAAACTATGTATCCTTCATGTAGTTTCCAGTAAGCATGTTTGGATATGTGAATGTCCTCTTTTGCTTGGTATTTAGATGCAATTGTTGACCATTAGTTTTAGATTGCATTTTTACGCTCAATGCATGCAGATGTGGAATGTTTCTTATCATCTACCTCTAAGAATTTCTTTCATATGCTGATCGTAGGAACTGCTATCTCTTCATAGGTTGGCTGATGTTGTCCACTATGACTTTGCAGGATAGATACCGACTCCACAGGCTCAGTGAACTACTACCATATAAATGATGTGATCCTTCTATTGGAGCAACTCAAGTCATGCGGTAGTTTCTATATTGGCGTAATAAGTGCAATTAAAAAGCACTGGGATATTCCTGTTGGGTTGGAAAGGACAATCAGCGGTGTGAATTCACAAATATCCGTATACTTGGATAAGCCAGCCAAAGGAATGATTTCTTCTATTGATGGATTTAAGGCTCCTCTACCAGCTCCAGAAAAACGGCCAACGTCTGGCGTTAAGAAAAAGCTTGAAGAAGGATCCAGCAATGGAGGTTCACATAATCATTGTCATAGGACTCGTCGAAAGATATCAGATTCACCTACTGGACTAGATATTCTTAATATGAGTTCTGAAGGATCTGCTGAAACTGTACAAAATGGTTTGGATGTCCAGTGTCTTGATGAACCAGGACCATCGAGCATTTTGGATGTCACGAAAGAGCCAAATTCGAATATTGATTCGTCTTCCCATTATTTAGCTCGAATGAACACAAGGAAAGGAATTAGACTGAATGTGCAGAGCGAATCAGGCTACAGAAACCAGTACATATTTGCTCAGATGACTACAGCAATTTCTGAAGAGATGACGCGGAAGTCACCTATCCGTACCATTGATATGAGATCTGATGAAGAGATAGCTTCTACCCAGGTGAAAACTATATTGATGAAAACGACCAAATTTCAATGGCGAAACATCCAAGCCCTTTACCTAGATGCGTGGAAAGAAAAATGTGGATGGTGTCTGTCTTGCCAATCTGAGGATGCCGGGAGCAAGACAAATTGTCTTTTTAACATGAGTCTCGGGGCTTTACGAGGTCCTTCGGAAAGTGAGATTGCTAACAGTCAATCCATAGATAAGAAAAGTCATCTTATGACTATCATATGCCAGATATTATCCATGGAAAGTCGATTGCAAGGTCTTTTGGTTGGTCCATGGTTGAATCCACAGCATTCCAGGATTTGGCGTGAACACATTCTGAACGCATCAAATATATCAAGCTTGAGACATTTATTAGTTGAAGTAAGTTTTTTTCAAGTTTTTTCCTACTAATAGATTCATGTTGCAATGGTACTGTTTCTAAGTTGAATCACCGCATTGGCAAAGATCAAACTAACTTTAGTTTTGGTTTGTTTTCTTTCTACTTGAAAAGCTTGCAGTAATCAATTTCCACTCACTTCTTAGTGTGACTAGGGAAGTTGAATGTTTTGCTTCTTCTCCATTTAATTAAGACTTAACTATCTTCAGAAGTCTTTAAGTAGGATTTCTTTAGCGCTTGATTTTTATGTAGTGCATTAGTGATTAATCTAGGTGTGCATCAACTTTTTTTATGTTTCCTAATGAAGATTTGCGAGTTACCTTTGCAGTTAGAGGCAAATTTGCATCATCGTGTTCTTTCACTTGAGTGGCTAAACCATGTCGATTCCGCCATTGAAATGGGCTCCTCTAGACATATTCTTATTGTGTCGACACGATCATCGTCAAAGAGTGCTATTGGTAAAAGACGGGGGACATTGTTGGAGACTGGGGTTAACCCTACTGCAAAGAAAAAGAGTGGATTGACCATGTGTTGGTGGAGAGGCGGCCGACTTTCACGGCAATTATTTAACTGGAAGGTTTTACCTCGCTCTTTGATCTCGAAGTCTGCTCGACAAGGTTTACATTTTCTCTTTTGTTCTTGCTTTTGCCTTTGTTCTTCTACTTTTTTTCTAACTATTCTTTTGTTTTCCTTTCACTTCCATTTAGTTGTTTCATTCTTAATGCACTCTATACTATGCAGGTGGAAGTAGAAAAATAGCAGGTATACTGTATCCTGAGAATTCAGAGCCTGCTAAGAGAAGCCGACGTGTAGCCTGGGAAGCAGCTGTTGAGTCATCAAGGACTTCAGAGCAGCTCGGTTTTCAGGTAATACAAATTTTGGTCTAAATGAATGTTATTCTTGTTTCGCTGGTATTGAAAAAAATATATAAATGTTGAAGTTACAAAAATATACAAATCTTATTCTGTTTCCATTTTGCCTATGCATGAATGTAGATGGTATGAGATCCTTTAAGTTGTCAAATTGTCAAATTGCGGTGGATTGGATTTTTTTTTGAGTTTGTCATCCTCATGGTTATTCTATTGACATTTGCAGTAATACACACTGATCACTTGTCAGTCTCCTTAATTTTGTGTACTTTTAGGATCTTTTTTTGGCGTTGAAAGATTTATAGCTAACAATTTAATGATTTACAGGTAAGGACATTCCACTCTTACATAAAATGGGATGATATTGAAAACAGTCATCTTCTACCTGCATCGGACAAAGAATCTAAAAAAGCTGCCAGGCTATTCAAAAAAGTGATTGTCCGTAGGAAGTGCATAGAGGAAGATACTGTGAAATATCTCCTTGACTTTGGTAAAAGGAGAAATGTTCCGGATGTTGTGTTGAAGAATGGTCGCATGATTGAAGAATCTTCGAGTGAAAGAAAAAAGTTCTGGGTGAATGAATCATATGTGCCTTTACATCTTCTGAAAGGATTTGAAGAGAAAAAAGCTGTACGAAAAACTATCAAGTCAGGAAGCTCTTTCAGACACTCTGAGATAGAAAAAGTAAGGAAAAGGTCCTCAGAAGGAAAAGGATTCTCATACCTATTTGAAAGGGCAGAAAGATCGGAGTCTTCTTTGTGTGAACAATGTAAGAAAGATGTGCCTCCGAGGTATGTACTTATCCACCACCTCTTATACCTTGAGAAGTCTTTGTCTTCATTTGCATAGCAATTCTATCTTGACTAAGCTTAAAAAAGACTGTCACTTGTCTAAATCGCATTACATTGACCTACAAACAATATCTTTTTAGATTTGTTTGCTTGTTGAGTAATGATCTTTCTCAACTGCCTTCTGATCGTATTTGTTTTTCTTTAATGACAGTGATGCTGCATGCTGCCACATCTGCAAACGTGAGTCTCTTTTGCTGTTTGTTTTATTAAAGTGTTTCTATGGAAGAAGCTATGCTTGTGTAGTTAATCTGATATGAACCTAGTCCACACATAACACAAACGGAGCTCCATAGGACTTTCTTGAATTGAAAAAAAAAATAATTATATTGACCTGCGGTGGAGACGGTAAAGGTAATCCAGTTCACTAACCAATGTTATCCCCTTAAGACAATGAAGAGTGAGGGTGAGGGTGGCCATAGAATTGTAAGTAGTAAGCTTAAAAAGGTGATCCTAACATGATCTTTCATAGGATATATATATATATATATTTAGTCAGAGGCATTTATTGATATTAGCTCTGATAAAAATTTCAGGATTGTTTCACAAAAAGCATATCAGGAGAGCGGACAAGGAAGGCATGTACATTTGTCTTCCATGCAGGAGTGAAGTGCAAGCAAAAGAACAACCCAGCGGACGGAGAAGAGGGCGGCCCCCAGGCAGTTTCCGTAAGAAAATTCGAGTTCAGAAACAAACGCATAAAAAGGTCATACCTGCTCGCAAATCAACTCGGCTAAAGAAAACCAAAACGTCTCTGGGAGAGAGAATATCCGTTAGGTTAAAGAATCATAAAAAGGTTGTTGCAACCAAACCATTGCGACGTTCAGGCAGGAAACGAAAGCATGTTACTCGGCTGCAGGATGAAAGTCCAGTTCCTGGACAGAGTAAGAAACGGAAACTGGAAAGGAAAAGAGGGAGAGGCAGGCCTAAGAAAGTAAAACAGGAGATTTCCATAAGGAAGAAGAGAACAAAAAGAGCGTTAAGCTATTGGTTGAATGGACTCTTCTTATCCAGAAAACCTGGTGATGAACGGGTCAATGAGTTCCGGAGAGACAGATATTTTATACCTAAGGAGAACTCGGATTCTGATAATGATCAACCTAAGTGTCGTTTATGCGGCTTGATTGACTCTGAATATGGATCAACCTTCATCTCTTGCGAAATCTGTAAAGGTAATCCAAATCTTCTTTTGGTTCACCATGATTTAAATTGCAGGAGTTGGTTTCCATTTTTTTCTTAGCTTTTCTCTCTCTTTTTTGGCTGTAATGTTTGTAGAATGGTACCATGGAGATGCATGCGGGATTAACGAGAAGAATTCAAGTATGGTGATTGGATTCAGGTGCCATCTCTGTCGAGAACAGTTGCCTCCCACCTGTCCACATGAGATTTCTACTACATCCCCTGTCCCATCCTAAGCTGTGAATTTGTGAAATGCTGATAGAATAAGATAGGGCAAGATGTATCTGACAGATTGTACAATTATGGGAGAAGAGTATTAAGTAGAGAATCAAGGAAAAGCAGAGACAGAGGAGGGTGGTAGTATAAAAGTTAGTTTGGCTTGTTGAGACTGTTAACTTGGATGAGTAGGTACTAAAGTGAAGTGGTTGACTTAGAATTAGAATGAACAAAGAAGGGGGATTCAAGAGTTGATTTATATAACATGATTTAAATTTGCTTTTCAGAATGGAGGGAGTCGATAGACAAGTGAATGTATGTAAAAGAATATGTTGAATCCATTTTCTATCAAAAATCCATTGGTAAGTGATGTGTTAGCTTCCTTATAGTAATTTTGCATACTTCTGCTCACGTTAGTGTACCAATGGTCAGTATGTTTGGGACTTGGATGAACATCTCTCCTTTTGATTTATGCTTCTACTGGATAGGAATTTTGCATTTAGCTAATGCAGAATCATGAAAAATGGCGGATCACCAAAAATCTTTTACATATGTTAAATTTTTGTTTGGTAATTTATACTATAGCAAATCACTTTCTCTAACAAATGTTTATGACTAAATATAATTATCAAAAAATCATTCAAAACGACTCTGTGATTGTATTTCGTTACACAATCCATGGCTGAAAGAAAAATATGACTATAGATTCGATGGTTATTGGTGCTACAAAACAAACATTTAAAACATAAGTAGTAATTAACATTTTAGACAACAAATAATCCACACAGCCTAACGAGATTAGTATCCTCCCTGCATAACTTAGGAAATGTTAAATTCAAAAAAAAAAAAAAACTTAGGAAATGTATCAATAATGCTAAGAAAACGTAAATGCCATGTGTGCTGCTTACCACCGTCCTTTTATTGTTGGGACTTGGTGGAGGCCTTTTAAAAAAATTGGGATTCACCTTTTTTAGCTGATTTAAAAAAAAAAAACAAAAAAAATTCAGTTGCGAACTGTCATGTGTCAGTGCGGTCTGCGAAACAGTACAATGAACATCCCTTAATTTGGATACCCAAGAAATTATCCCTTAAATTTTAGTGGAATCTACAAATTTTATATATTTTTTTAGGGGTTCATAGGCTAAAAAATCCCCCAATAAATATGCTCTAAATGATGATACGGGGTGTAGTTGCAAAGTCAACAAAAAAGGTGGCAGTGCTATACTGCTATGTGCACATAACTTTATATATTGAACACATTAGATTGCTAAATGTCCACTCATGTTGTTGGAGCTAAGTCATTTGGGGGACATATCAATAACTACATCTACAATATTTTTTTGGGTAGACACTACGTCTACAACTTGCTAGATTTTCTTAATCTCTCGACCACCTATGTTTGGAATTTAAGTCTACAAAAACCAGCGGTCCAGTTACCATCTAAGTCCATCTTTATCCCACAAACCCACTAAAAAGTTTCTAATTTTTTTTTTATTTTAACTTTTTGTCTAAAAAAAAATTAATTAAAAAACGCATCAATCACAAACCGTCATGTATCGGTAGGACCGACGAATAATGTAAAAAATCTACAACAAACGTCTCTTATTTTGCACACATAAGAGATGGTTTTTATGTAAACCGTGCTTCCCCTTTAAAATACGCTCTAAATACGAGCGATAAAGATGCTCTAACTATTTTAAAATACTGATTAATTCTACAAGTTGTGAACCACATTTTTTTTGATAAGCCCTAAAGGACCACACTTTATATATGCCTTTGTGAACCACACTTTATATGTGTCTTTTTTGTAAAGATGTTAAATTATTCATATTTTAAAGTCTGAATTCGTAGTTTTATGTAACATGTACACATCTTTTATACAATAAAACAGAAGTTAATTGATAATTATAACAGTGACACGTGTCTTTTGAATATTTCTTTTACCAGTTTCTTTTTTGTATTGTTTTCGAGAAAAAGTTAATTGTTGTTTAATTTTTTCTTAATCTTTCATCATTAAAAATTATTTCAGTTTTATTAGAGAAACTGTTTTTCCACTATCTTTACTCTCCCCACTACGTCATTTCTTTTGCATCTAAATAAACTGAAAACTCGACCTTTACAAGATCAGAAAAACTGTAAACTATAAAACACATATATTCATTTATGTATAAAATATTAAAGAACTGACGACCTAGAACAAGAAGACACCAACTCCTCGGAGTCTAACACCTATGGTGATCAAATTAATGTCTAACACTCCTCTTATTTAACGTTCCGTCAAATGTTTTGTTTCTCGAGTGAGTTCAAGTTCATCCACAAAAATAGTTGTCAACTATTAAAGGTGTGTATTTATGTATTCATTCAAATGGTAAACAATGGTAACTAACAATTGTAATATTTTTCATTTTTAATTTGAAAATCATTTTGTCCTTGAATAGCAAGGGCCATAATACTAGTATAATATCATACACAATATATTAGATCCCAAAAATTGTTAACTGTAGTTTCAAAAAAAAAAAGAGTTAACTGCGTGTTTTTTTAAATAGATAGTTAACTGCTTGACTGCAACGAACGGGCTTATCTCTTTCAAGTTTTCTTTTTCCTGTTTTGAGTTCGTATGTATGTCATTTCCTGTGGAATATTAACATTTTCCTTCTTTTAATTGATATATATATATATATATATATATATATATATATATATATCTGAATCCGCTTACAAATTCCATAGAAATATGTATGTAAACTTTTTTCTAATTCACGCATAAAATATGAACTTTTACCACTTTTAATGAATAAACTATGAATAAAACGAGTTTTACATTGGTAACTTACTGTTACAAGTCACATCCTTGAATTGAATGACGCTTTCTAGTTTATAATGAATATGACTAAGAAATGAGCTATCTATAAAATCATTAAAATTTTACAAATATTTCTTTTAATTTGTTCAACAACTATGACCAAACAAATATGTATCCAACACGTCTGCAGGTTTATACAAAACGGATACCAAGGGCTCACGAGCGTTAGGGTAACCCTCTTTCGAAAAGAGCAGCTTTCATCTCTTTGAGTGACTCTTCCATGTCATCACATATCTTGTGAGGGTCAGGTATGATTGTAGGATCAACAGCTAACGAGATTATCATCTTCCCCGCATAACTCATGTAATGTACCAACAATGCCTATCAAACACAAAAACACACATAAGTGTCCGAAGAAAAAAGTCTTAAAATAAATTCTCATTTTATTTTCTTGATCAAAACTTATTTTTAGAATAATTATGCAACAAAAATAAGTTACGTGCGGATTCAAATTTATTTTTGGGAAAATCTCTAAAAAAAACTTTTTTTGAAGCTTTTATCATAAAATTGACCAAAAATGACAAAAATAGATTTTTTATTTTGAAAATTTTATTTTTTTTAATTTTTTTTAATTTTAAACTTCATCTCTAAAATCCATCATACAACTCTAAACCCTAAGTACATATTAGTTAACGTAAGATGTATAAATGTATATTTACACCCTTTAATAAAATCTATTTTGGTCATCTTTCTCCTTAAATACTATATTGGATAATTTTTTTTCTTAATTTTATTTTGGTCATTATCTTTTTATTTTTATCGATCAAAACTTGGTTTAAAAATATGGTAGTTGACACAAAAAAAAGCTACTTACTTGTGACTGTCCATAGTTACTTGGAGCGATGTAAGCGATAGGATGGCCACGGAAACTGATTTCATCCATAGGACCAATGACGTTTGAAACGCATGTTGTTAAGTTCACCACCGGTCGGTTAAATATGGCTGCTGCTGCCTAATATAGTGACAAGATTTCGTTAATATATTATTTATTGTCCTGAAAATTGCAAACAAATGTTTAATCAAGTTTCAGTTTCTTTACCTTAGCTCCAAACACTTTTAAGATGATTTTGATGATAAAATATACTAGTTCAGCTTGATAAGAATGCTTCTTCCGAGCCATTGTGGATTTGGATATTTTTAGATAGACCAAAGGATCAGTTTGTAAACCGATGGAGAATGGTAAAATGATAAAGCTGAAGTAGTTTCCCCATCTGCATTTTGAATCTTTGGCCATCATATCTGCCAAAGGCTTTTATATACATATTTGCTCGTCAGTGACTAGAGTTTTAGAGTTGATTTTGATGAAGTGTTTATATACTAATATATATATATATATATATATATATCTAACCTTGAATCCAATGTCCGACCTCAAATTTACTGTACAACCTGCACGGAAACGTAGTTTACTTGGAAGATGGTTCTGATTCGATGTCAATGCTCCGTCCTCCTCATTATTCTTGCCTTGTTTATCAAAAAGAAAAACATTAAATTAATTATGATAAGTTGATAATTAGACAAGCTTAAATAATACTACATGTGTTTCATATTGAGTACCGTTGTCGTGGAGAAAAAAATTTCTTTATAAAATATGTGTCGTTTTAATATTAATGTAGAATTTTTTAATTTTATTTTTATTAGTTGAAATATAGTTAATTGTATAGATAATAATATTTTATATAGATAATATATAAAATTAAATATTTTTTAATTTGTGTACACAAATCTAAAATGATAATTAAAATAAAACAAGAAAAATATTCTATTTCATGGAAAAATTTTCATGTTTACCACATTATTGGTATCACTTTTCATTAAAGGTAAAAGTGATTAAGATAAGCATGAAAAATAGTACAATGAAAATGGTAGTTTTGACAATTCTCCTATTTCATTATGATTGTGCCATGTTTTAGCTAAAAGATATTTAATTATCTATAAAATATTTTAAATATATAAATTAAAAAAAATTAACCAATTATTAAAAATATTAAATATAATCGGTTAAACATGTTACAATAAAACTAAAGTTAACGTAGAAATGAAACATATTATATTTTTAAACAATAAAAATCTTTTACAACCTCATATATTATGAAGCTGAATGAAGCTGAAAGAATACATCATATGTATTGAATCTAATGTTTACCATAAAGTCGGTTCAGATAGCGAGAAAGAGCAGCTTGTGTAACTCCGAGTAGAACATCATTGATAGTCTAGCAACACACGAAAGAGACAATAAAATCCATTGAAAAAAAAGAAGAGAAACCCTAAGTTATGAACACAAACCGTAACGTACCATATTCATAGCGTTCTTTATAAGTTTTATGTCATCCAAAGAGATAGTTCTTCGATAAAATCTCGTTGGATTCCTCCCAACATCCACACCACCTTTTAGAGGTGTCTTTGTATCCTCCAAAAACAATATAGTCGCCACAAGAAGCATCATATCCACAAAACTATTCCAAATCAGTCTCGTTGTAGAGCCAACGGTGAACATCAACCTCAAGAACCAGCCTTGTTTTCTAAGTCCATGCGGCACCGTTTGACGCCGTTTCAAGGAAGGTATAGCAGTATTGTCGGGGTCTGATGTCTTATGGGTACATGCAAGCATGAGAGATATCAAAGACATTCCATCTCCCAATGAATGGTGAGATCTTATTACACCAACTGCTTCAGCATCTGAGGTTTTGACGTTGAGGATGTGCATGTCCCACAAGGGTCTTGATCTATCTAGAGGGATCGTTGTGAGACGTGAGATGTAGTTATCCACGAAGCCTTGGCCATCTTCACCTATCTCTTCTGGGTCTATGTAGGGTACAATGACATGGTCTTCTACATTGACTTGGGTCTCTATCCATTTTGCACCATCCTCACTCTATGAAGTTAAGACAAACCGAGATTAAACACAACCAATCTCAAGTAGAATAAAGGGAAAATTATATATATATATATATATATATATATATATATATATATATATATATATAAGGATGTCTTAAACTATCCCAAAGAAAATTTTAGGTTTCGAATGGTAACAAATGGATCGATAACGCACCGTAATTAACAATAGCAAAAATCTCTACATATATCTATATTTTTATACATTTTTATTACTATAAAAACTGTACTACACTTGTTTTGAATATTACCATCAAGAACTTTAGTGTATATATATATATATATATATATATGATGTGTTAATTTTTTTGACATCGAAAGACTATTCTATTAAACAAATTTGAATTGGTTTTGAAAAATACATTTAAATAGAATAATCAATAAAAAAACGGCTCAAATCTAATATTCTCTGACAAATCTAATAGTTTGTAGTGATGTGTTAGTTTTTATAATTTAAAGATTCAATTATATAAATATTTGAAATATAATTTCTGTAAAAGTAAACTTTTAGATTTTGATCATGTCCATATGCACTAACTGTAATAAACTGTATAAGTTGGTACCAGTTTGGTGGAAAAACGAGGATGCTTGGAGACATTATGCTTCAAGGCATCAAGAAGTACGTCCGGACAGAACTTGGTTTTGAACCCCATGATGGTGACGGCGCAGTAGTCTACTTCTGGCGACTGGAATACACGCGCCATCGGGCTGAGCGGCTGCTCCTCCACCACCACCTCCTCTTCCTCCTTACTAACTCTTACTTTCATCTTCGATGTATGTTTCTCCTGTTTTTTTTTTATAAACATTTCTCCTGTTCTACTGTTATTTATAACGTAAGTAGGGGCATGTACTAGCATGAAGACTATATGAACACGTCATCCACTCAAATGTTTACACCTCAATTTTTTGTGTAAATTACTATAATATATGTTTTTTTAAATTGCCATGACATAGTCTATAGTTGCCCATTGTTTTGTTTTGCACCAGTAAGAAGAAAAAAATCATTTGCAAGTGGTCTTTACAGCCGTAACGTTACAGTTATACATTTAATGTGGATTTGATTGACGATAAGCTAGAACAAAAATGTTAGTGGCATATATATATATATATATGCCTTACTCAAAATCAAATTCAACCTAAAAGAGGAAAGTGTTGCGGTGGAGATTGCAAGGAGTGTGTTAACTCGTGACAAAAGGTCGCTTATGGATCATGTTTGAAATCATTTATGTTGGTTGATTAATTCACTTATTTTGCGTACTTTGTTTAAAATCATTTGTTATGTTAGATTTTCTTTATTTTTAAGCCTGGCTTAATTTGTTTTTTATTCTATTATGTTTTTATTGCCCGATTAATAAGAAAGTAATCGTTTATATATACTCAATATTATTTTATCAGTTATGCGTTCTTTAAGAAAATCATAGAATTCACAATACTTCATAACAAATACTACTATGTCATATTTTATGTTTTCATGTTTATGTTAGGGAGTATTAATTTCATATATGAATAATCAAAAGAAACCCCATTAAAGATAGACCACTACATCTTGTCTTAACCTTTTCAAAACTCTCTTGTTTGGTAAACTATTTATATCTGCATATATACAACTGGACCATTCTTTTAGTACTTGGTGATTGCCAAGAAAATCAGGCCAAAAAGGTGCAAGTGCAGGTGCAATTCTAATTGGTTGAAAACATATAAAACAGTAAACATCAAAACAGATGGAGAAAGTGAGAAAACATTATCCATATATTCTTTGGTGATCCTAACTACAGCTACAATTGTCAAGACGTTTTTGTTTATTGGCCACACACACACACACACTTGGAAAATAAGGTCCAATAAAATTGGTTGAGGAGATCAACTACTATTGCATGTTGTCAACGACACCATGCATATTTGTCTTTTTGTTTGTTTGACAATGTTGTCAAGAACATAAAATCTCCATAACTTCAAAATCGATCCTTTGGAGAGTGGGTATTAATATCTATATATGATTCAATTCAATTTACTCACTACCCGTACATATAAATAAAAGAAATTGCAAAAAACAATTTAAAAAGCTTCAATAGACAGTCGAATATGTCTGAACGCAAGACCAAATCTATTTCTTTTTGCTCTTTTCAAAAATCAATGAATTGAAAGAATCATACAAGTCTTTCCTTGTTTATCATGTGACGTGTATATCCAAACATTTATAACTTTGAGGATGATTGGTTGGACAGTAGAACCAATTCATATGCTTTAAATCGATTTCTAAGGTTAAAAAAATAATTTAAAAATGGCTTTATTATTATTATTATTTTTTTATGGAAAAATTTCATGTTTATCACATTATTGATCATTAATCATTTTTACTTTCATTAAATAGATATTTTTTTAAAAAATATATTTTTTAAGAGGGAAATTCTTTTTGATTAATTAAATCCTAAATTTCAATTCCTAAACCCTCACTCAACTCTAAATCCTAAGTATTAGATTAATTAATCTTAAAATTATAAATGTTTTTTTTCCTTAAAAAATAAGTATAAAATTAATTAAAGTGAACATGAAATGTAGTATTTAGATAAAAATATTTTTGATCAACTTAGATAAACCCCTATTTATTAAAACAATGTTTTTAGGCTGTAGAAAGAATATAGGTACAGCAAATACTTCTACAATAAAACATACAAATAAAATTTTATAGCACAAAATTTAAAACTACATCCCAACCAATCACTTTTTTTACTCGTGCAGTATCAGCCAGAGTATTTGCACAGGAGGCCTCAAAAACTTATGCTTTAGGTTATCTTCAAGATGCTTTACAGTTACAACGGGTATCTCTTTGATCTGTATTGTTCAAACCACCTCGGAGATGATGGGTCTCTACCTACGTGAACTCCATCCTTCTCTTCAGTTTCTTCTACTGCATGCTATTGAAAGGATAATAAACACCTGACTCTGCTCCAGATTGTGCTGCTTCCATCACGTCTCCTTTGTGCATTATTCATCTCTACTTCAAGATCATACTGAGAACGCTACAAAAACCACAAACAACATAAAAACTACAAATGTTCTAGCTCATGTATTTGAATTGTGAACAAAAACACTGGTAACATTCAAATCAAGTGTTCTACTAAAACGTTGAGACCTTCCAACTACATACATGTTGTGGAAAGCAGAAACAAAACACTGAAGAAGCAGGAAGCAATTGCCATTGACACGAGATAGGTAGAGAGAGAGAGAGTCAGAGATCTCTGTGAAAGCCAGTGAGAAAGGGAAGAAGAGAAACACATGATCAAGCTTCTCTATCATTACCGTGTTAAGTGCTCTTAAAACATGATTATGTCTGTTATAAACTGTGAACCAAACATATGCATTTGTACTGGACTGTGATAGGTTACAACATATAGATTCATATCCACATATCTTGCACACTTTCTTTCTATTTGTCAAGTACAAAGGAAAACAAAACAAGTTCCAACCTCTGTAACACCTTCTGCTCAGAAAAGCAAACGGTTAAACAAACGTATTTTCCAAATTTCGAAAAGAAAAAAAGAATAAAAACAAGACCTACTGACTATTCCCCTGTCTCCTGTCTCCTGTCTCCAAATCTAACACCTAAAGTAACTCGGCTCTCTTTGTACAACGTTACTGCAAAGCCACACAATATGGGACTCTGACAAGAACAACTAAGCAAACACAAAACCTAAAAGCCAAGAATGATTTGCCAGTATGGGGCAGTTGATATATATAGAGAGAGCCAAAGCTTGCCTCTCTCTTTCTCAGAGCTTTGGCTGATTATGGTGCACCTGAAGAATCTGTCTCAACTGGTTCAGAGCCTGATGAGTTGGTTGCTGAACCCCTTTCTCTTTCTCTCCCTGCTAGTGCTGCTGCATCCTCTGCTGCTTCTGCCTCACTTTTCTTTGCAAACCGGCCTCCACTAGCCCTTGCCCTTCTCATTGCATGCTTGTGTCTCGACTCATGAAGATATGGCTACACACAAGAGCACACAACTTAAGCGAGTTACACAAGATGATGTGTCTTATCATCTATTTTATTCCATTTGCCGATAAGATACAATCTTGATAAAGGAGGGAAAATTACCTTTCTGTTGATCACTTTCCTTTCTAGCTCAGCCTTGGCACGTGCTTTTCTTCGCCTTAGAATCCCCTCGTACTGTTTTGCATTCACATAAACAGGTTCTTGTGTCACGTCAAGTGGCAGAGCTGTTCTTTCGCGAGGCATTCCAAGATATGGATGAAACCCCTGCTTTAAAACCATTGAACAACATATAGACTTAGATACTCAAAACTGACTTGACTCATATAAAAAGTAGTAAGAAACATACATCAAATATAAAAGTAATTATTACAGAGAGAGGCTTAACAAGATACCAATGGTTGATGATGACCATATGCTCCCATCATTCCTCCATAATATGCATCCTGATATGGATTGGGAACACAAGCCTATAAAAAAAACTAATCAAGTTAATGGATAAAGAACTGACACACATATATATACTCAGAGAATAAGAGGAAACCACATACAATGTAGTGTCCAACAAGCTCTGGCGGTTGTCCAATTTGTTGATCATGCATAGAAGCCCCAAGATGCGTTGGATCATTCCCTTCAAGTCCATGGTTATCTACTGAAATCGACGAGAGACATACACTATTATAGGTACAAAAAAAGAAAAAAGGAAGCAATGCCACACTCCAACAAGACAACCATGATTATGTTTCAAGTCAGAAAACCTGGAGGAGACGAAGTTGCAGCTTGTGAATCCTCCTTACAAGGGCCATCGTCTTCACCATTGAACGCACCAACGTCTTCAGAAACTGAATGAACATCGTTTGATTCTGAACCATTCGAATTTGATGGAACTCCAGAAGGTATCCTCTCTTGAGGAACTACACCACCAAAGGAGTTGTTCTTCCACCAAGGGTCTGGATACATCATAGGTTGCTGCTTCTGATCACCCTGGTGGTTCACTCCCTCCTCATTCCCTCCTCCTGATTTCGATTGCATCTCTCTTCAAACACAAAGGTGGAAACTTTTTAAACGTTTAAGCCATGTAGAGACATGGAAACACTCAAAGGTGGAAACTTTATAACTTTCTCCGCGTGCCCTCGAAACATACAATTCAAACTAACATAAGGCTCACGTTTTTAATTCCAAATAGACAAAACAGAGAAGATAAAACATACCAGAGGAAAGTGAAGCTCCTAGAGGGAACCACCAGAAACAGAGAGAAACAAAAGCAGAGTAGAAGTTGGTGAAGTGAAGTGACAGTGATAGAGATTCGTTGAAGAAGAAGAAAGGATAGGATTGGGCAGAAGCAAAACCCTAAGATTTTTTGGGTATTTTCTAAAGTTCTTATTTTTCCAGAATTGGATTTTATATTTATGAGTGAGTTTATAAACTTAAGTGAAAAAAATGTGATTTTGATTTGATAAGATCATCCACGAAAGGTGACACGTGGCGGTTTATTAAAGTTATCAGCGCGCGCAGATCTGGGTCCGAGCGACACGCAAGTGATAGGCTGAGATGGATGACACCTGGAAATTGTATTTGATTATAGAGTGATTTACGTTTTAGGTCACGTCTTTTTATTACATAGAAGAGGTATTTTTATGTGGTTAAAGAACTTATTAGCCCTCAAAAAGTGAAACCAGAATGTAGTTTCTAGTTACTTTTCGTTTTATGGTTATTGTTTTTGAATTTTGAATTTTTCTTAGGTTTATAGGTGGATTCCAGAAAAAGATTAAACTAAGTTTAATTTGACTTTTTCTTTTGTTTGATGGCAACTTTCGGAAGAAAATGCTTTTTTTAAAAAAAATTTCTTTTACAGTTATCAAAGACAAAACTCATAACATATCAATCTAATTTTTACCGGTTCAGAAGCAGATATCTATGGTAAGTTGCAACATGACCAACGTCTTTGAGCCTCTACTCCACCGCATCAACACCAGTGCCGACCACTCCCATGAATTCTTCTTCCTCATTCGCCGGAAAATTACCCCGACCAAGCTTTCACTGCCGATTTGTGCTATGTAACTTCTTTTCATCGTCGCGAAGACACCCTCCTCTCCATCGGTACATGCTTAGATCATCGCTATCCTTGCTTTGTAGTCGTCATCTTGGGTATCAGAGTTATAAATTTTCACGAGAGATTGACCCGTCTCAGTATCGGGGATTAACACACCAATGGCCAATTTTCCCTTTTCACAATTTGTCTATGGTATTTTCTTGTCTTCGATTTTGACACAAAGTTTCTAAATGTGCATGATTAACCTTTCAAATTTGAACTAAAATTTGAAATTTTGTACTCCAGACCCTGTAAGATGTTAATAGTGACTTACAAATATGTTGGTTTGGGTTTCGGTTGTAAATAGTGGATTGTGTATAATAGTGGACTTGTGTACACATTTAAAACTTGTACACATGGTATTAATAAAAATGTACATCGTGTTTTATGTTTTTGTGTACATGTACAATTCACCATATAAAGTTTTAAGCAACATAAGAAATGTGTACATGTGTACAAAATAAATGGAAATTGATGGATTCATGTGTACATGGAATGACAAAAATCTTTTGTAGGCATGGTAAAACATGTATTCCTTATACGATGTTTATGTGTACATGGAAGTTATAGTGTACATGTGTACATGGAAGTTATAGTGTACATGTGTACACATAAAAAACACTTAAGAAACTTGTGCAAAGGAGTCCCTAACATGTTATTAACTTCGTTTAAACTTCATTAATATAATAGTTATTGACAAAAACTAAAATTTAATGTGTACAAAAATAGAAACAAACATGTATTCTGTACAACGATAAATAAAACGACTTAAAATTTGTGAAGAAGCAAAGTGAAACATATATGTACACAAGCAAACAACAAACGTAAAAGGGGCATAAACATCAAAATCCAAGATTTCGTTGGCATCATAGGTTGTGTCGTCAAAGCGATGGGAGATGTCAAATTACTAGTGTTCGGGGCATTGTTGTACATGGACTATGGTGTCCATATGGATGGAGAATATTGTCCACGTAGTAAGTGTACACGTTGATACTATTTTTGATGGACATTAGTGAGTTTGGTCGGATAAACGATTCATGCTTCCAAAGAGCGGCGAGTTTACCTGGCGTGAAAATTACACGATCCAACTTTAGTTTGATGCAGGTTATACTGTATAATCAAAATCAAATGAATACATTGGCATCATGTGGCTAATAGCACTATTAATGGTAACAATCACTTTACTCAAACCAAAAGTTATTTAAAAGGACATTAATCATCTAATCCATCATACACTTTTCCCATGAGAATATAGAAAACTGATTTGAGTCTAGATAGACCAAACTTTTACAAAGCAAAACATATAAAACTATTGTATAGAGACCAAACTTTCCAAAGACAAAACATAATCAAACAATTATATAAGATACCATAAATTTTCTTTTGAGGTGAAAAACAACAAAATTAAAAAATCCAACAAAAGTGTCATTAAAACCACCAAAGAAAAGAACAAATAACCGATTCATCTTTTTCATTGTTTCACTAGTCAAATAACCAAACACCTAAGGAGCACTATTACATCATGACAAACCAAAGTCAACATCTTGAAATATATGAATTAAATTAAGAACCTATACAATTCAAAAGCATCGTACCTTTCATGATTCTCAAGCTTCGTCAAAGTCGGGAAACGATTTCTATGTTGTCGTCTGCATCAGCTTTATCCACCTCGCCTTCATTTGTCATCGTAACTATTATTTAAGATTTAATCGAATGGTAAGTTCTTGTTAAGATGAAAGATGAATAAATATTAAAAAGTAGAAAGGTTTTTGACAATGGTTGGTTTTGAAATTACTTTGTTTCTGTTTTGAATGTTTTGGTTGGGAAATCGAATCAGATGTGCGGAAAGAATGAAAATCATATGTGGTTGGTATAAGATTTAAAAGTTTATCACTTTTTCTGTGTAAATGGAAGATGACTATAAAGACAACGGCTAAAAAGATGGCCAAAAACAGCTTCATATTTGGAAAATACTAAAAACTTTTGTTCCTCTTGTTTTTCTTTTTTCTTTGCATTGAGGATGAAGAATTTATTTATATTTTTTGAAAAAAAATGTTTGTTTTTTTTTAACCAGGAAATATAGACTTTTTTTTTTCAACATGAAATATAGACTATGCTTTAGTTTTTCTCTTGATCTAAGACTAAACGTGGTTAATATCTGATGATATAGTGTAAAACATTCTTTTATGAAAATCAAATTAGGGATACAACAGAACCGTCTTCTTTCACTTACCCAAAATCCCAACGAAATATTAGGGGAGTATCAATGTAAAGTTTAAGATGATTTGATTTTTGATGAGATTTTAGATGATTTCAAGAATTGAATAGCTTAGATTTTTGTTAGACCGCTATTGAAAATCACTTAAAATTATAAAATTTGAATGTTAACTTTTTAACTAAGAAATTTCATCAAAATCCTAAAATCACTTAAAACCTTCAAAATTTGATACTTATATTTTCAATAACAATGGATTTTAAAATAATTTATAAAATATCGAGTACAATAACAGTAATTTGAAACAAAATTTTAAAATTTATGTTTGAATAACAGCGAATTTATCATTTTAATACAAATTATTTTAGAAATCTCAGTTGAATACACTTCTTCATTTTTTTATTTACGGTTCACTTTAGTTTTGTTTATTAATATTACGAAAATATTTTATAGATCATTAATTTAAATTGAAAAAATCATAATTAATTATTGTGTTAAAGGTATCTAAGTAATTAATGAAACGAAAATAATATTATATATTGTGGTTTTGGGTTGCAATGATTACAAATTTCGGTCTGAATCTCTTTTTTTTGTGAGGATCTCTTAATATTGAAAAGGAAAAGAATCTGGTTCAAACGCATGAAAAATGTTTACGAAGTCTTCTATATATGGTCAATACCCTCTTGTCATGTTCATAGAGCTAGGCAATTGTAGGCTTGTGTTCGTTATGTATTCACACAATCACAGGTGACTGAAGCATGTTGGTTTATAATAAGAAACCTTGTTGTTGGAACTCAACTGCTTTGTTCTTCAAGTGTCTATTGCGACAGTAAAAAATATATGGTATTGTATGCATACACGTTAGCAATTAGAGATGCTAATATTCATATATAACACGTTCCATCTTCAGTTAATTAATACGTAGACTTATGTCCTTCTTGAGTTTTGATACAGTTTAACATTCAAGGCACTCGAAGCCTCAGCTACGTCGTATTAGAGCATATGATTTGCATTTGAATTAACTCTAGTGGATAATTAAAGCACTCGAAGCCTCAGTTACGTCGTATTAGAGCATATGATTTGCATTTGAATTAACTCTAGTGAATAATTAAGTCAATTAATTAGCAAAGCATCTACATAGTCGTATTTAATCCCATTAGAATAGGAAGTATCATAATAAACTGTTTAAAATACCATTAATTATATACTATTTTCAAAATGTATCTTCAACTAAAAAATACCTTAACATTTAAGTTTATGATTTATTTATTATTGTTTAGGATTTAGTATGTAAAAAGTGGAGTTGTATTTATAAACTTTTTTTTTTGTTTTTTTTATAAACTTACATAAATACTTTCTGAAGCATTTATAAATATTTTATGAGGGTTTATACAAACTTATATAAGGAAATCCAAAATAATAAATTGGTAGTAGTCAGTGGTCACCTTTTATTAGTTCAGTACATATTTCCAACAAATCTCAAGTCTTTAAATTTTGAAGTTTTGAATAGTGAATTTGAAGTTTTACTATTTATAACCTCGAAATTTTGTTCTTTGAAATTATTAATTTTTACAAATACATATACTAAAATTATTTACAATAACTTAAATACCCCAAATAAAATAAAATAGAATAAATAATATATAACACTAAAATAAATTTAACATAGTAGAAAATGGATTAAATAAAACTCACAAAAAATAAAAATACATCAAACAAACTTAATACAAAGTAAAGAAAATTACATAAACACTTAAATATTACATATCTTACAAGTAATATTTAATATGTAACTTTCTAAAATTTGTTTGTGTGTGTATTGTTTTATTATATATGTAGTTTATACTATTTTATTATATAATATTATAATATTGTGTGTCGTATAATATATTAAATATTTGTTTTATATGTATTTGTGGAATTTTATCATTATTAGTAATTTTTGTTAATATAAAAAAATATAATTTATTAATTTAAAAAAAAAATTGGTTTGAGCAATCAATCCTTTCATTTGAAGTTTTGCTCTCCTTAAAATAAAGTTTTGGATTGGAAATGTTATAAGAGAACTATTACACGCAATAAAACACATGCAGATTTTATGATGAAATCAGACGAGGCATACATGCATCATATGATTCATGTCGATCGAACTAAAGAATGTGATCATTGATATTGTCTACAAATACGCATAAAAACGAAGTAACAAATAAAGCATATTAAAACATTGAAGTTTAAAAAAAAAAAAAGACATTGAGGTTTCTACTAGTTGTTTCTAGACTTCTAGTAAAGTAAATGTTCAGCCAAATCTACTCTAGGTTCTTTTCTATTTTCATCAATTAAAGAAAATTAGTTTTTACCTTAAAACAAGAATAGTGTGAAAACAATTGATTTTTTTCTTTATATTCGTTTCCTAGTTAATATTTTTACCAATCACACTTTAAAAAGATAAAATTTGTAGGATGAAAATGTAACCACTGCAACAGTACTAACGGAAGTATGTTATTCGATTTATGGCGTGTTTTAGCTTTTTTGGATATTTAAAAGTTTTTTAAAGAAAGTTTTTCAATTCTCATTTTTATATATAATATCGAAATATTCATTTCAACACACCTGAAAATAATTATCATTATATGAACAAATTTTTTTGTCAGTTATTCTTTGTAAGATCTTTGTAATAATGTTGCTCTAACATTTTCCAATTATAAAACTCACAAAATATTATTAAAAATATTACTAGCAATTTAAAAACTGGAAAAGGGGCCGAAGCACCGAAAGTCAGCGGAGTCCCGCTCCTTGAAGCATCCAACGGCTCAGATTTCAAGAACCAGATTCCCTTTTTCACGTGGACTTCAAACCTATATTCCAATACGTTTAACTAATATCCCCACGCGTCCACCACCTCTTACCGCTTTATCCCGTCACATACGCTTCAAACCTCTTTAACCTCCCCACTCTACCTCTCACCTTCTCTCCCGGTCACACCAGTTAACTCTCTCATCAGTTTTCAATTTTTTTTTGGATCTGGAAATTTGGTTCTGTTTTTCGGACATTGACGTTTAGATTCAGTTCTGTTGTGTTCTAGATCGCACGATTCAGCATCTGTTCTTCCGACAAGAGGTAAGTAAGCTCATGAGTAGATTAGATTTGGTGAATATTTAATTTTAATTTGAATATTTGAGCATGATGTGTTGGTTCTATTCTCGAGCTTTCAGCTCGAGTTTTAGAGATTTCTATTATCGTTGACTATTCATTGACTTCTTCTTCTCCATGGCTTTTACTGTTAAGATCTTTTAATTTTTTAATTTATTAATTTGGATTTAAGGTTGTTGGTCTTATGAATCATCTGTTCTAAGTTCATATGTTTGGTCGGTAGGAAGATCTCTGTTAGAGAATGTTAGATGAAGATGTTCATCTGAACTGAACTGAATCTTCTGGGTTAGCTTTATAAATTGATTTTATTCAGAAAATTTTCAGACTTTACTAGATCTGGTAATGAAAGGTTTGATCTTTATTTCTGTGTACATTTTAATTTGTTTCCTGTTTATTACTTGGTCAGATTTTTTATTTATTATTCTATTTAATTGCATTCATTATTTACCAAATTTTTTGTTGACCAGTTTATTCATTTGCTTCTATATTGCAGGCTCATCATTTTTTCGGACAAGCATTTGTGGTGTCTTTAAGAATCTGGATACTGTATCAGACCAAGAGAGTGATTCTTTGGCTAAATCCATGAATGATGCTGAGTATGAACATTCATTTTCCGCCTTACTTGAGTTTGCTGCAGACAACGATGTGGAGGGCTTTGAGCAGCAACTCTCTGTTGTGTCTTGTATTAACCAGGTGGGTCTCTGGTACATACGCCAGAGGTTTGTTAGGAGAATGGTTGTTGAGCAAAGAACCCCACTGATGGTTGCGTCGATATATGGAAGTTTAGACGTTGTGAAGTTTATTCTCTCTTTCCCTGAAGCTGAGTTGAATCTTTCTTGTGGTACGGATAAGAGTAGTGCTCTTCATTGCGCTGCGTCTGGTGCTTCTGTGAACTCCTTGGATGTTATCAAGTTGCTTCTGAGTGCAGGAGCAGATCCTAACATCACTGATGCTCATGGGAACCGTCCTGTTGATGTTCTTGTTGTGTCTCCTCACGCTTCTGGTTTAAGAACCATCCTTGAGGAGATTTTGAAGAAAGATGAGGTTGTGTCTGAAGATCCGTCATCTAGCTTGGGGTCAAGTTTCAGGTCTATGTCTTCATCACCAGATAATGGTTCCTCCCTACTCTCTTTAGATTCGGTTTCCTCTCCAAGTAAGGCCAATGGTGTGGATGGAACTTTTGCATCAGAGAAAAAGGAGTACCCAATTGATCTATCATTACCAGACATCAAAAGTGGGATTTATTCCACTGATGAGTTTCGCATGTTCTCGTTCAAGATCCGTCCATGTTCTCGAGCTTACTCCCATGACTGGACTGAATGTCCATTTGCACATCCAGGTGAGAATGCCCGGAGAAGAGACCCGAGGAAGTTTCACTACACTTGTGTCCCATGCCCGGATTTTAAGAAGGGTTCGTGTAAGCAAGGTGATATGTGTGAGTATGCTCATGGTGTGTTTGAATGTTGGCTACACCCTGCTCAGTACAGAACACGGTTGTGCAAAGATGGGACAGGTTGCAACCGAAGGGTTTGTTTCTTTGCTCACTTAAAGGAAGAGTTGCGTCCCTTGTACGCTTCTACAGGCTCTGGATTACCATCTCCTCGAGCTTCTTCTTCTGTTTCCGCCTCTACTATGGACATGGCTTCTGTTTTGAACATGTTACCAAGCTCACCATCTGCTGCTCAACATTCCTTCACTCCTCCAATCTCTCCTTCTGGAAACGGTGTTACGCCTCATTCATCTATGGGTTGGCCTCAACAGAACATACCTGCGTTGCATCTTCCTGGAGGCAATGTCCAGTTGAGTCGTCTGAGATCTTCTATGAATGCTAGAGATATTCCTTCTGAGCAGTTTAGCATGTTGCAAGAGTATGAAATGCAGCGTCAGCTTGTTGGTGATATGTCTAGTCCACGTTTTATGAACCATTCTGTTCGTCCCAAGACCTTGACGCCTTCAAACCTAGAGGAACACTTCTCAGCTGAGGTTTCATCTCCTCGTTTATCTGACCTACTTGCTGGCTCATCTGTTCTGTCACCTTCTCACAAATCCGCGCTTCTTAATCAGCTTCAGAGTAACAAGCAGCAAAGCATGCTTTCTCCAATTAGGACAAATCTAATGTCTTCTTCTCCTAAGAATGTGGAGCAGCATTCTCTGCTGCAACAAGCCTCGTCACCACGAGCCATGGAACCTATTTCTCCAATGAACCCTCGAATGAAACAGCAGCAGCTGCATTCGCGTAGCCTTAGCTCCCGTGAGTTTGGATCTAATCTGCCTCGTGATATGATGCAGAGTGATTCTGGTTCGCCGTTAAGTCCATGGTCAAGTTGGGACCAGAACCATGGAAACAAGGTGGACTGGTCGGTTCAGTCAGATGAGTTAGGGCGGTTAAGAAAGTCTCATTCCTTGGCTAATAATAATAACAACTCAAACAGGGAAGCAGATGTTACATGGGCTCAGCAGCTGGTGAAAGACTCTGCGTCACCTAGGAACAGCAGCAACCTATCCATGAAGATGAATGGTGCAAGGCCATTGGTTCAAGGGGGCTCGAGTGGAAACCCTCACAGCAACGGTCGTGAGAGTGACATTCTTGATGTGTGGCTTGAGCAGCTGCAGCTTGATCGCTAACTCAAGAGAGAGGTTGACGTTTATGTGAAGCTGTGGAACTGATGATGATGATTTGTTTATTTATTATTCAAGAAAGCACAAAGGAAAGCCATACAAATCCTGGTAAGTGCTTTTTTCGATTCTAATAACACCAAAAGGCTCAGTTCTTTCTGAAATTTCATTACTTTGTTGTATTTTTACCTCATTAAATTGATTGTCATACTCAGTGTTCCTCTTTGCCTCATTATTTCCCGTATTTTTTTGCATTTTTCGTTTCTCAGTTATTTCTAATGTTTAAATCATATTTGTCAATGAACAATGTATGAGAAATAATAATAACCTATTGTTTCTGCTAATAAGATCCATTTTCTTGTGGTTTATTCTGTGTTCGTCTGTTGATACTTTTAGAGCATTATTATCCCTAGCGGATCGTCACGTGTCAATGTGAATGCAAGTGTGTGTGGTGTTTCTCAGTCCTCGCCACAAAGCCAATGAACTTCCACAAGGCACCACCCACCTACACCAAGCCAGATAAAAATCTTTACTATTGATATCAAGAATCCATAGCCCCACCATTTGGCCAGAGGCATATAGTTAGCTTTGTAGAAGATGGCGCAGACCTAAGGCTGCAAAGTAATGTGGTGTGGTTAGAGCTGTTGAGCTAGACAAACAATCCTCATACAAACTGCAATAAAACCCAAAAAAGTTGTGTCAAATCATTTCAATCTACTAAGTCATCAGGCTTTCTAACCATTGTTAACAAACCTGGCTAAACCACTCAATGAGACCGTATTTGTTAAGATAACCAAACCCATTGCAATGAGAAGAAGTGAAGGAAAAATAGTAACAAGAGACAATGAGAACCGTTGGATTAAACTTGAACGGTTGATGTTGAAAAAGGTATCTACGGACAGAGATTGAGTGATCATAGATACGGTGATGAGTTAACTTTAGTCGTGAGATGGGAATTATAGAGATCTCTATATTTCGTGGGTCCCATCATCATCTCATTGGCCAAAATTATAAACCAAAATTTATAGTCTTTTCTTTTTGGTGTAAATTGTAGTTTTTTTTTTTAATTTAAGATCGACAAAATAAATAAAAACTTCCATTATTTTTTTTTCAAAAATGTTTTCTTATGTTTGTTTAAACTTTTTTCTTATTATTTCCCTTTTTCACATAAAAATACAATTAAAAGTTAGAAGTACTATCTTCCATGTAAACTAGATAAATGGGGAAAAAATTTGAAACATTTTCAGTATAGATTAAAACTTGATTCAATAAAATGAACTGTGAACCAAAAAAATTATTACCACTATGCATATATTATAAAGTTATATTTCACCCCAATAGTAAAATGATTCTTGAAATGTTTGACAATGTTCATAAATGTATATGTGTTTATTTCATCGTTTATTAAGGGATATACAAATATTTTTCTTACATTAACTAATCATTACACATAGTATTATTCAAAATACAAAAGACTCTCTAACTTTGCAGTATCTATCTATGACGATGTATATATCAGTATTTGCATTTGTGTGTAGCTATGAATCTTGAGTATAATTCCGCATGAAAGTGAAAAAATCATATGCTTTGTTTGAAGTTGAAGTAAACCGAAGGAGCCTCAGTGTTCATCAACTGGTCAAGTTCCCAATACTCTTCCACTCGAGTCACACTCTCCTGTACGTTTCCAGCTCCATTAGTGTTCATGTCCTCTAAGTGGTTGTACCATTCACCTTCTTCACATTCCAAAGGTGGAAAGTAGAGTCCCCCTTGTATCCCTGTGTTGACACCATATAAACCATCTACATAAGGGGTAAAATCGTCATTATACGGGTGGCTGATCAGGTGTGGCGGCGCTGGGAATGGATTGTTGTTGTTGGTTGGCATGTTGGTCAAAGAAGGGTTGACGAGTCCTTGTTCTTGTAAGGACATGAAGCTACCTATGATGTCTTTAAGCTCCAAAGAAGAGGAGGAGTTAGAAGACGAGTCACTTGCGTTGGGTGATGAGGATGAGTTGTTGACGAGGTTGGACGATGTGTCCGACATGTTCTTTAGCCTTTTCTTTATGGTTGAGTTCCAAAAGTTTTTGATCTCGTTGTCGGTTCGACCAGGCAATCGTGCTGCAATCTGAGACCACCTATGATATTGAAGAAGAAGTTTAATGAGACTATGTAAAATTGATACAAGTGCGTTGTTTGCATGGGAATTAGAAACTGACCAAAAAAAATACGTGAAAGCAAAGCACTACAACTACTAAAAAGTTTACATAACTATAGTTTTTGACTTTTTTACTTTTCGTTCAAATAAGTTGTCGTCTATGATTTCACATAAAATTTGACAAAAGTATGTTTGATTAACAGATAAAAAACATCATATATTAAAGATAACACTATACATAAGTCTAAGATAAGACTCAATTAGTTTACATAGGCACTAAAAAGAAATATCAACTTGGTTTTATTTTGTATAAAAAGAGTTGAGAGAATTTTTTAAACGGAAATTATAAGTACATACAAAATAGAAAATATATAAAAAAATATTAACGGAAGTCATGTCCAACGTGAAGTATAAACTTAAAAATGTATGATTCTGGAGGAAGTGACATTCAAAAATGTACAATTAAAAATGAAAGTTGAAGTAAAACCCTAAAGAAGAGAAGAAAAGGTGATAAAGACACAAAAGTCGGTTTCACGAAAACAATAATCTTTTTTTATATAATAAGCATTCTCTTAAGTCTTAACACTCACGATTAACGAACTCTGACCACTCGCATAATGATATAATTACACGTGAATGTACTCATTTCTAGTTTGGTTTTTGCGTCTACTTTCTAATGTTACGATAATTATAATTGGGTCAATTTTCTTCACAAACAATCATTCATCTCTTTGAATTTTATCAGTTATCGTAGCATTGAAAATTCGAACCAAACTCTATTTTCAACATGAACTTCGATCACCCCTTTTTACAATATGCATATCATGTATCGTATATAGCCATATTCACAATATAGCAATATACACAGATTATTTATGTTAACTTGCTATATATTTATAAAACCGATCATAGGCAAAACCGAATGAAACATTGGCCTTAGACCTCCAAAACTTTTTTAAAAGACTATATAAACATAAACCTCAATATATGTAAACCACTCACTTTGTTTTAAATTAATTAAATCTTTAATAAACTGCATATGACCATCAAATTTTAGGGTCGGTCATGTATATAGATAACTCACTTATTATATAGTTAATCGGTAGAAAACACACATATATAACTCAATTCAACAATTTGATCGTTTTAAGGTGAACTTTTGTTCTTGATCAGTTGGCTTGGCTTTCTCTAAATGCCTTTTTACTATTTACCCATTAACCAAAAAATTACCCAAAGACTTTTAAGCAATATTTACCTGAAACATGCTAGTTTGTAACTTTGTATAAGAAAACTTATCCACTATAGTTAGCTTTTCTTTTTTACTATGATTGCAAAAACATATACCTGTTGCCAAGAACTGAATGAAAACGAATGATGAGTTCCTCTTCTTGAGGAGAGAAAGCGCCACGCTTGAGGTCAGGACGTAGATAGTTGATCCAACGAAGACGGCAGCTTTTACCACACCGTTGAAGGCCTGCGTTTTTGGCGACATCACTCCAACATCCTTGTCCATTACTTATCATATATTGCATCAGCTTTGAGTCTTCCTCTGGAGACCAAAGTCCCTTCTTCATCTTATTTACTTGATGATGAGTGGCTGCAATTGCTACCTCTGGTTTCCTCATTTTTTATGCTGAGTTAACTGTTTCTCTTATTAATCTTTCTCAAGGCTTGATCGATATTTGTTGATGTGAACCAGTGAAGTTTGTTTTTATAAGAGGGAGAGAGAGAGAGAGAAGAGAGAAGAGAGAAGACTTGATGAAGGGAGAATGATGATGATGAGGAAAGGGATGGTTGTATGGTTTGCTTACAATTCTAGGAAGACAACCCAATATACCAATTTACATCTTCTCCCTTTTTAATATATATTCCTCATTTAAGCGTTATATATACTCAGACTAATTGATTTTTAAAATTTTTGGAATTACAAATTTTTGTTCAATATTTTTTTATTTTGCCTAAACAATAATAATTACCGCTGATTCAACCAATAAAAACATACTATATAATACTTTGGAAAAATCTCTCAAATAGACTTTTTGAAGTTTTTGTCACAAAATAAATCTTGAGAAAAAATGACTAAATTAGATCTTTTTTATTTTAAAAATTATAATATATATTTTTTTAATTTTAAACTTGACCTCTAAAATTCCACCCTATAACCCTAAACTCTAAGTCTAGATTAGTTAACCCAATGGTTATAAATATACATTTACACTCTTTAATAAAATATATTTTGATTATTTTTTCTTTAAATGCTATTTTGGGGACAAAATTTTTTTAAGTGTATCTTAAGATATTTTTTAAATACTTTTAATCATAAATATTAAATTCTATATACTTTTTACATAAAAATTTGAAAATATCCCTTAAAATGAAATGTTTTTTTTTCATGAAACATCACTTAAAATGAAATGGAATATACTATAATATACGGCGTTGTTGTTTTAAAACTTACAAAAGCATTTATAGTTGTTTATATATATTTCTAATCGACCAATATGTTTGTGTGGTGCATAAAATACACCAACAACATATGTATGTTTAATTTGTATATAACTAATTTACCCAAAGTGAAGAAACGTTAGTTGATCAGTCATGACGAAAACGGTTCTGAGAGTGACCCGCAATGCAAAAATCAAAGCCAAAGGAGAAGTGCTCTTCACTTGTTTCTCTCATCTTTCTTTTCTTTTTAAATATTATAAAACCATTTGTAATAGTTTCTTCATTCACAAGGTATATATTACAGTACATGTCTAATTCGTTAACCTTACGTGTTGTATATAATATACTATAACATTAATTTATATATTCATGAGCATGTCTATTTTTATTCAAGGATATCTTCATTTTCAAGGTAAGCAAAATGTTGAGTTATTTCATTAATATTTACGTATAACAAGCTGTTTCGATTATGTGTTTAATAAGTTGACGAGTGTCATATCTCTTTTTGTTTTGTTTTATTATATTAAGCTTAGCAGCCGAGCAAGAAGTTTTGCTTCGGCTTCACACAACCACCTCTCGCGCACCAACACGTACACTTGAAGAAATCAAATTATTGTTATGGAGAAAATATTATGCTCCTTTGTCCATATATTTTATCTTTTTGTTGGACTAAACGTGAGTCATGATTTTTAACTTCTCGATTTACACTCATGATTTATAATAATAATAATATAATTTGCCCATCTATCCGGAAGTAAACATAACTTTTAATATAATCATCAATAAAAATATCCACAGATAAAGTACAAAAGAAGACAGAACAATGAATCTGGAAGATGATTTCTAATGGAAAAGGCCAAAGATCTTAGCTTTTCGGAGAGATCGTTGTTTTGCTTAAATCTTTCTGATTGATTATAGCTAAATAAGATAACTTGAAATGTGTTTTAGCTAGAAAAATGTGTGTTCCTTTATAGTATGTATCACTACTATATGGGGAATGTGAGTTTTTGGCAACATAATTAATTCTTTAATAAACATTAATTGTTGGGCAAAATTTTCAAATAGACATTATTCAAGTTTTTTAGGTTTATTTTGGTCATTATCTTTAAATTGTTTATTAACACAATTATAATTCTTTTTTTTCACTTAGATGAAATTGCTACTTTTTGATGGAGTCTCTAATGCTGACAGAAAAAAAAAATGATGGAGTCTCTAATTGAAATTTGGATGATAGATAGTCCCAAAGGAAAATAAATTAACATATAAATTATATTTTTGAAAATTTAGTTTAGTAATTTAACAACTATATTAATTATCTCACTCTTATAATCTACAAAATTTAACTATGTGCAGACGTATACTAAGACTAACCCTAACACAGAAGGGTTAGTATAACTCTAAACACAAAAAAATAATCGCTTAAAATATAGCAATAGAGCAGTGTGAGGTTGATCACTGTACAAATGTTGTCTCGTGTGTATTACACTCTTTTGAGACTGTAACGGAAACCTCAAGTTTATTTACTAATCATGCACACACAATATGTCATTTTCTTTAATGAAGACAAAGTGGTTACTAACTAAGAAAACAATTATCACCCATGAGAACAGAGCCCGAAATAAAGGAAATTAACAAACACTACCACTGAATCAAAGCATTAGCTTAAACTTGAATCTTACTTTACGGGGTGGGTGATGTATCTTAACCTATACTTTTATATTTGTATCATAGATCTCTTCCTTTCTTAATAATAACAAAAAAAAATACTACTCACTTTATTTTATAATACATGATGTTATGGATGAAACACACATATATTAAGAAAATTTACCATTTCTGTAAAAATTGTAAAAAAATAAATAAAATATAACCAATCATTAAAATTGTCAGATATAATCGATTAAACAGTTTCTAATAAAATTAAAATCGCATAGAAGAGTATTTTAGAAAATCACAATTTTTTTCTAAAATATCAAATGTTATGAAATGGATGGAGTATAAATTATTGCTCACTTCAGGGACTATCTTTTTGGTGACAAAATCTAATTGGTTAATCATTATGCAGATAATTTGTGGTGGAGAACTTTCTGTTACTCTTGTCGTGATTAGCTTGTCTTTGAAGAAACACAAAACAATGGACTTCACTTATCTGCACCAGTTGTAACATTTAACCTAACCCACCCCGTTCCGTTTGGATCGTTATTAGCTATAAAAGATAATTCTTAACCTAACCCCTGCCGTCACGTTAGAGTCACATAGATTAATTAGTGCACAGAAGAAACTTTTAGATGTTAATTATCATACATTTATTAGCTTTTAACAGCTAATAAGTAACAATTATGAAGGTGTTATTTTAGTTTTATTGGACCTCTTACTGTGTTTGCTTTGACTTGAGTCACTTGACGATGTGCTATATTCTTTTTATACCTTCTAAGTCAACACAAAGGAAACAGTCATTGAGTACTTAATAATACTTCAATTTTACACTGTAATTTCTTCAACAAAAAAGTATTAAAGGTAATTTGTATGTACTAAGCTAGGGCACCAATAAGTTTCTGTTTGCTTGTTAGTTAATGGGACACCACTAAGTTCTTTGTTAATAGGACGCTGCTGCTTTTATGATCAAGTGTCTCAACGATTATATAAGCAAAAAAGTGAAAACTAGAATAGACTCACTTAACGAACTCTTTCTAGAAATTTACTTTTAAAACATTTTTTGAACGCCGTATATTCGATAAAGTAGAATCACCATGACATCATATGATTTCTTCAGTTTTTCTTAATGAAAAGTTTCTTTTAAACTATTTTGAAAGATATAAGAAGAGCATAAAATCAGCACTTTAATTAATTAGAAACAACTATTTCTAAAAATTTACTTAAAAATTATATGAACACCAAACAGAGCTCCTTAAAGTACAATATCAAAGTTGTAAATCTGCAATCCAATAATTACCTCATTAGTTTAAAAATCTATCCCCAAAGCAAGAGACCAGTAGAACCTAATGCAATAATAGTTATGATCATTATTCATCTCATAAGACACTATAGTTATGATCATTATTCATCTCATAAGACACTATAGTTAAAAACTTAGCACAAAAACAGTGGATACTAACCTATGATAATTCTTAACATAGAAAAAATTTGAAGTCTTATAACCTATGATAATTCTCATAAGACATTGTGGACCTTGTGGTTAAAAACATAGCACAGAAACAGTGGATACTAACCTATGACAATTCTTAAGATAGAAAAAAATGTGAAGTTTTACAACCTATGATAATTATCATAGGACACTGTGATTAAAAACATAGCCAAAAACAGTGTATACTACTAACCATGATAAGTCTTAACATAGAAAAAATGTGAAGTTTCATAACCTATAATAATTCTTAACAAAGAAAAATGTAAAAGAGACCACTGAAGCCTAAGAAACACAAGAGATAATCAAGAAGTAAAGTTAAGGAAAAAATATTAGACAAGAGAGTGGTACTCTCTTCAGCCTTATGACTTGTACCTGCAAAGAACCTTACATCTCAAAACCCTATCTTGAACATAAAAACCAGGCATCACCATAACCTTAACCCGCACCGGTCCACATGACCCTCTTGATCTCTGCATGTCCCTATCTGCACCCATGTCTTCCATATAACTAGATTCAAACACTCTATTTTCCTCGACCCTCAAGATCCCTAACGCTGGCTTGAACGAGAAGGCAAGCAAATGAAGCAACCATACACACTTTGCAGCTACAAAGAAAGCTTGTAACATTTGTTCAGACCAAGGTCTTGTCCACTTCAACGTTGTAATGATCAAACTCATCTTCTCATCGCAGAATCTACTGAACTCTTCGCTGTAGTACTTTGTACCCTTTTTCAATACCTCGTTCCAGCTCAAGTTTCTTAAAGAAGCAAATGATGAGAACTTCGCTTTTCGATCTTGTTCTTGATCAAGAAACTTCGGTTTACCGTTCTTTTGGAATACACAGTTCTCAAAATCTTGGTATATAGATTGGCTTATGATGGCTTCTAAGTGGTACTGAAAGATCTTGGAGTACTTAGAGGTGAATGATAAGTTGTGTGGTTGAAGGAGAGTGTTGATGTTACTAATCATAGTCAAGTCTTCTTCCTCGTCTATCTCAGTAACTAATGTTTTCAAGAAGTGGTTTATCGATAATCTTGATTCTGATACAATCTGCAAGAACTCGCCAACCATTACATCTTCACTCACTGGCATCTCTGAGTTCTCTTTTGACACTAAAGCTTTCTTTAAACTGTCACAGTAACTTTCCAAGTACTGAAGCTTCTCGTTGAACTCTTTCAACGAAGATTTCATCTCTGAGACTTGTGTTAACGCAGCGTCTCTGCTTCTTTTTGCTTCCATTACTTCTCTCTTCAACACCTCAGAAGCTTCTTCTGGTTTCTCAGTTCTACTAGGGGAGTTAAAGATTGAGTTGGTCTTTTGTTTTCTCTTTAACTTGGGGAACAACCAAGACAACACTCTGCTTCCACGGTTTCTTGTCTGAGAAGTAACAACAGTGGAATGTGAATCAGTCAAGGGCACAACGAGATTAGAGTTCTTCATGCACTTGGTGTTGAAACCTCTTTGTGTGTAGTCATCACACGAAGAGACCGATCTAAAATGCAACGGTGAGGATCTGATAACGTCTGACATGGTGTCAACATGGGACTGATGATGGTCGTGAGAATCTTGCAGTGGCGTTAAAGTCTTTCTTGAAGTTGAGGTTTTGTAAGAAGTATGTCTCAAGTCTTGATCTACATCTCCTTGCACTAAACCAACACAAGATTCATCCCAATTCTCAGGTAATGTGAGATTCTTGTGATGAAATGCAGACACAGGCTCATGTGTATAGCTCTGTTTCAAAAACAAGAAGATAAGGTTAGCAGAGAAAAATGTGTAAAGTGGAAAGTAAAGTAACTTGTGTCCAAATTCAGAACAGTGTGTCAGCTAAGGACAAAAACAAAACTATGTTTCTACCAAATTCAGGTCTTTTCTGTTTTGTCTTCATACACTTCACATTGGTTTAAATTATTGAAGTGATTAACCAAATTCTATAATTTATATTTTTGTGAAATTATAGAGCTTAAACCGGAATAAACCTGACAAAGCAATTGTAATTATAGAGCCTAAACCGGATTAACCCAATAAATCTTGTCTTTGATGATTTTTTTAACAAAAGAAATTCTTTAAAATTCCAACAAACTCAAATTTTAATATATAGGGGTATATTCAATTTAAAGTTTGAAGTGATATGATTTTTAATAAGGTTTTAGTGATTTTAATGAATTGCAAAGTTTAAAGTGATTTTTCTCAAACCACTCTAAAATATCATCTAAAACCATAAGATTTGAGTTTTAATTTTTTTTAACTAAGAAACTCTAAAATCATTTGAAACTTTAAAACTCCACAATTTAAAATATTTTCAATAACAATAAATTTTAGAGTATTTTATAAAATATCAAATTTAATAACAGTAGATTTTAAATAAATTTTTAAAATTTAAATATGGATTTGTCATTTTGATACAAATCATCTAAAACTTTCAGTTGCATATAATGTTTAAATGAATCAAGTTGGAGATAGTAAAAAGTGATGAAAAAACTCATGGAAAAAGAAAGAAAAAGAGAAGTTACTGGAGTAAAAACAGGATAGTCATGAGCAGAGAGGTTGTGAAGATGACTAGAAGCTGCTGGTGAAGATGAAGAAGGGACTCTGATACGGTAAGTAGAAGATGGGCTTAACTTCTGCATAAGACTTGCTTGAAGTGCCCTCATCTTCACACCATTTGCTATGACCTCTTCTTTTTCTCTATCCATGTTCATTCTTGTTTCAAAAGAAGCCATGGAAGTAGAAGAAGAATATGTAACAAATAAAAGAGAGACAGAGAGGTTGTGAATGTGATGGTGCAAGAGGATGATGTCTGTGTGAGAAAGAGAGGAAATCCAAAGAATGTTCTGTCACCCTTCTCTTTAAAAGGACTGATACAAAGAGTGCATGTGAAGGGCATAGACCAATTCTTTTGTTTACGGAAATGCCCCTCGTCTTGTTATTTCTTTCTTTTTCAGCTCTTCACTCTTTTGTTTCTTTGGTAAACTCCACTCATTTTCTACATGATTGTTGTTTTAACATTCAAATTTCAAAACCTTTTTTCAATTTTGAAACAATTATTCCCTGACATTTTACTTTGGATAAATGCTTAAAATGTTAGTGATATAATTACTTGATTTATGTCTATACAACCTTCTACAAAAAGGGAAAAACTAGAGAATATGATAATAATTCATATGCATATAAATATATGTATTTTTTTGTTGATCTAGGATATCGGACCGTGACCCTACTGACTAATCTCCAGGAATCTGACCACCGACGCCAGTCAAACCCGGTTGCTCGCAAGGAGAGTTAGATACTCGTCTGGCCATACGCTAGAGTAATCTAAAGGCAACAAATTCAAATCTACGATCCTTTTAGGATCATTGTGGGACATCATGTACCACCCACCGACCATTAACGCGTGGTTATATATATATATATATATGCATATTTACTAGTAAACATTGTAATTATTATAAGTATTAGTAACATATAACTAAACATAATGCTAAATATTGAAAAAAACAGTATGGTTAGGAATTACAAATTTTACACACATAATCATAGTTTAAACTAATTTTAAGAAATGAATTTCATGATAAATGATTATAATATCTTTCAAAATTAAACACTAGTCACTGGAAAAATGTACTAAGGATCTCAAGCAGTGTAACTTTGGTTTCTATTGCAGACAGCACTTTGATAATATAAGTAATAAAATCAAAATTCATACTTTATATTTATTTGGCTGATCCTCCATCTCGGAAGAATGGGTATACACTACAAAACAACTAGGCCATAGTTAAAAGCTACCAAGACTTGTCTGAAAAAATCACATTTGTTAATAATATAGAGTGATTTCCGTGTGGGATTTGATCATTTGGTATCGTTTTGCAATAATGTTATAAAGTGGAGTTGTTTACATCAGTGAGAAAAGAAGTCAAGATATTAGGAAAAAATGTAGGATAAAGTACTAATAATTAATATAATGATGACAAAATCATTGTTAAGTGATTAGTTCAACAACTAACAGAGAACAGTCCAATGAAAATCAAATCTTCCTAAGACATCTACCAATACTAAAACGTTTTTTGAGTACTGATAACATTCAATACTTCAAGCAGTTGTAAATGGATTTTGAGTCTTTACTTGATACAAGTTCTTTTTGTATATATCTGCACAAAAGGGTGTTTGCTTTTTCAGTGTTCTCACTCCAGTTCAAATCAGGCTATGATGACAACAAAAACGCACAAACGGCTAAGATGTAGATAACACCATGATTTTTCTTTAAGTTATATTGAGCAGAAACTCTGATGTTTTATATTCAAGAATTCATTTTCAAACTCATAGAACCCAATTCAAAAGTCAGTTTTGAGAGAGTTATTGATGTGAAGTCATCATCTTGAAAATATGTAACTATGGAATATATCATACTTTTAACTACAAATTTAACATAATTTGTTCTACTTTCTCTCAGAAATGGCAAATGATATTTATCGGTAGACTCAAATGTACTAAACCCATCTCTTATTTGAACTAGAGGAAGCTCTTGGGGCAGCCTGAATTGGCCTTCTAGGTTTCTTTGTATCACCAGCAGAAGAAGCCCCTCGCATCCTTGAAGAAGAAGAAGAAGCAGAGGAAGAAGCTGAAACAGGCCTCCGAGTAGTAGTCAATGGACTAACTACTGAAGACGGCTTCACAGATTTCACAAGCGAGACCATGGATTTAGCTGGTGCTGATGTATAGGTTTGTTCCAAAGTTGAGGGTTCCTCTTTGATGGAATCAACTGGAGCATCCTCCAACAAAGTACGTCGAGGTGTGTTTGCAGGAGTATCTGAATCAGAGGATGAAGAAGCTGTAGAAACATCCATATCATAAAGAAGATTGTCCACTCTCATTGGGAATTCACGGGTATTTGAGGCTGCAGCTGAATAGGAGGGCCTCTGGAGCCTAGTGAGCTGAGTAACCTACACATTTGACAACCAATGTACGGTTATATTTTCAATGCTGAAGTTGTTACCAAGAAATTAAAATTTGTAGTAAAGTTTCTCACCTTTTCTTCTAACACAAGTACGTCCCTCTTGAGCTTCTTGATAATTGTTTTTTTCCTGCGAACAATCTCTTCAAGCTCTGTTTCTCTCTGTTGAAGAGAGAATAGACACATGTTTTGTTCAAGTTATAAAGAAAAGAATCAAATCTAAAGGCTTTGTCTTACTTACTTTTGAACAAGCTTTGTTGGTTAACTGAAGAAAGGAAGTTAAGTCCTTTATTGTTGCATCTTTCTCTTGACACTCCTTTCTGAGAGAAAGCATGTCTTGGTCGAGTGAAAGATTATCAAACTGCAACAAACATTTGCAACAAGATCCATCACAAAGATTGTTTCAGCAAGCCACATACTATTAAACATATACATACATGGAGTTCCGCAGCAGAAGTGACACTAGAACACCAATCTGACAAGTAAGACATACGCCTCTCTTCTTGCTCAGCGTCAACCACCAAATCTGTGGGAGCTTTATCCTAAACAACATAACCAGCAAGAACACAAATCTCAACTGTGTCATCATACAGAGAAACTCCATCTAAAAGCAAGAGAACACACACACACCTGTATAGCAGGTGAAGAGTGATGATGTTGATCACATAGCCAGCAACCACAATCTACGAACTTAACATTCTCAGATCCAAACTTTTCTTTAAACTTTGATTCCAGCTCATCATCATGACCTGAGACCTTGGCAAGACTTAGCTGCTGACACAGATCATCTAGCTTCTGCTGCATCCCTAAGAGAACCTGGTCCTGAAACAAACCCACACAAAAGACTAATCAAAAACATTAAATTAAACCATAACTGAACAAAATCATCAACTCATTAAACATTATAAAGCTTATGTCTTTTTCAATAAAGGATCCAACTTTAACGAACCCTAAGATCAATTGATCTCCGGAGCTTCCGAATCACACCGTTCTTCTCCGACCCAGCAGCGGCGGCGCCGATAACCGCCACAAGCATGAACCTTTGGTAAGGGGTAAAGAGCTCCCACGCTAGGGTTTCATCTCGGCTCAATCCGCCGCCGATTGATCGCGCCGAGCTGGCCTCCTCGAGAGAGATGTAACGAGACGATCGCAGTGGGAGGAGACGACGAGGGGTTGAGAGGTGGAGACGAGCAGAGGAAGGAGGAGCGAGAGAGGAGAAGGGTGAGAGGTGGACTGAACCGGGCGGAATTGGGTAGGATCCGGGATCCGAATTGGTTTCCTCCATCGGATCCGAGGTTACAGAGAAATGTTTGGCCTTTGGAAGATTTGGATTTTGAGTTTTTGGAGTTTTGTGTGATTTTGAAATTGTGATTTTTTCCCTCCGATGGGTGTTAGGGAAGAGGAAGAGGTTTGAAGGTTAACGTTGGTGTGGCACTGGTCACCATCATCGTCTGGGTCTACATATGTTATTTGTTTTTTTTTTTGGGTGTGGATATTATGATTTTAAAGTGCATCATTAATGGTGAAAGACTATTTGAAGTACATAATAAATTTTAATATTAATGGTTTTGGTTTAATTTAATTACATAACTATATTTTAAAAGAAAAAGACAAGCAAATTTTTTAATAACTTTTAACAAACTTTTGAAAATATACATGATAAATAGTCTTTCATATCTTTTTTAAAAATACATTTTTTTGTTAATATTTTAGTGTTTTCAGAAATCCATTGGTAGATAATCAAAGCATCAGAAACAATGGTTTTCCTTGACTCTCTTAATATAAAGTAATAATAATTTGTTTTTTTTGCACAATAATAATAATATTTTTTTATAAAATAAAAAAATGGAGAAAATATGAGAGATGGTTTTTTGATTAATTCTGATAAATTCAGAGCATTCGTATTGTAGAGTTCTTAAACATGTTTTCAGAAATAAAATAGATAAATAAATGAAAAAAAGAAAGAAAGAAATCAATTCCTCTCATCCATATTCTAGTCTTTATAAAGTTTTGATATTCTTACTTGATTTAATATTTTTATAAGTAAATTTTTAATAAAATGATAAAATAATAATTATATAAAACTATATATTTAAATTTTATATTTAACTATAGATATACATCTATTTGTATAAAAGTCAGAGCATAATGAATATTCCACTCTAAAATTTAGTATTTATGTTTTGTTTCATCTTCAACAGCTATTGATTTTTAATATTTTGATTTACTTAGAAAACTTACGGATATCCAAAATTTTTAGATTGGACTAAAATAAATAACGAATCAAATCAAATTTAATAGATAAAATGCTCAATCATACTCATCAGCCTTCTCATTCAAAGTCAACTAGTGCTCTCATACATGTAAATTCAATTAATGTTTCAGATTTAAAAAAAAATCAAAAACAAATATAAAACATTGATATTAATATTTCTTATTTATTCAGAGACTCATATGGTCTCTATTGATGATGATGCTCTTGAAGAGAAATACGAGTGATTCAGTTTACAAGTGCCATTTGTGGATAAATTATATTTTATATTAATTTTTTAAATTATATTACAAAATTATACTAATATTAAAAGGTGAAAAACTCCCTCCAGAGACTATGCTACTAAAGATGCCCCAAAGTTGATGATGCCCTTAAATTTTATTTTATTGGTAAAAATTGTAGCCAATTCATGTTTGACGTTATTCAAAAGCAAATATGGTTTCTACTTATTCGTCTTGAGCTAAAAGTCTTGGTCGACTTCTTTTATGTCGATGAGACACTACTCACTACAAGTCTACATCTTTCTCTGCTCTCTCCAATGATCAGGATTCAGGCATCACCTATCTCGCCTTATAGAATGATTCTTGATGGAATTGTGGAGAAATGTATTATCTTGTCTCGGTGTTCTCTCTTAATGATGTGCATATGATTTATGGGACTCATACTATACTCAGTGGCAGTGACAGAGCGAGAACATGATCGAAATTCATTTCATTTTTCTTAACTGATGACTATGTGTCAGAAAGTGGCAATGTGGCAAGGTTTCAAAGGCACAACTTCTAGTTTAATACTAGTTTTTTGAGTTATCTAATATACAAGTACATATGTACATGCATGTGAGTTGTTTACAGCGACATGTTTGATCTTTATTTGATCTTCTTCTCAAAACGCATCCCCAACGTTGTAAGACTATAATCAGCCAGAAGATAAATGTATTTATTAAAAAAAATATAAGTTATTCATTATAGCTAACATTAAATTACAATGAGGAAATAAGTAAAATATTTTTGATTAATGTGTCCAGTCCAGTTAACGCCTAATTATAAGCATTTGTTTCTTTACATACCCAAATTTTATTTTCTGCAATTTTCTGAAAGCATATATTACTTACACGTGACTTCTTTACTCTTTAAGTGATATATCTCCTCCAGTTATTTTATGAACGTGCTATGTCCTAGTCCTTGGGAAACCAAGTAACTTTCCTTTTCATTTTCTTCGTTTTCTGAAACCTGAAGTATAGAATAATAGTATGAGCTATATAGAAGTAAATGAAATGAAGAGGAAGATGATGAAGCACATGTGGGCACATGAGTTTTGTTTCGAACAACTTCAAAGCCATTAATGTCCTCCATTCTGGCATATCTCACTGCCAAATCTCTCACGTTTACTCAAGCTGTCTCTAAACCTCTCATATTTATTAGGGCTGGTAATGAATTTTGAGAAACCTAGCTCAAAGGGAATATAATACTAGTATAATTTACACAAAGATAATTTTTGTTTTGTTTAATATGGATATTCATTCTGTGAAAGTGCCCAGACTAATTTATAAGAAGAAGTGAAGTCCACAATAATATTTTTTCGGATATTTAAATGACATGTAAGTAAATGATTCATATCTGCGTAGTCACATGAGAGATGTAGTGGAATGGCCAATCAACGTTAATGTAAATTATTGATGTGAATCTTGTGACAGAGAGACTACTACTATCGTGTGTGGAGGTGTGGCCAACGTTCATGTGATTTGCAAGGGTGATTAAGCTAGTGTCATAGTGTAGAAAAATAACTAAACGTTAACGAAATGGATTTTATTTGTTTTATAATTGTACCATTTGACTCAAGGTTGAAAGAAGAAGAAGAGGTCGAATTAAATGTTAACAAAGACAAAGATCACATGCTCATCTACAACGTTAAGATCTGACAATAATATTACAAATAAAAACTAGTGGTAATTAACTAGTTACTATTCTAATCAATTAAGAAGTTCAGTAACGTGGAAAAATAGAAGAAGATAATATTATTGATGTAGCTAAAGTGTTAAACAATGTCTTGGTTCATCGAAAATACAGTATAGAATCTTATCTTCTACTCGCGCAAAAGTGTCTAATTTTCATCGAAAACAACCATACAATATTATGTTTATTAGAAATAACCAATCTACATCTTCTAACTAATTCTAGTAATTATTTAGCGCAGCCAGGCGACAGAAATAAACAAAAACCATGTTATTACTTATTGGTAATGACTAATGATCCCACTAATGACCCAAAATAATTATTTCCTCTATTCTACAAAGATAGATGTTTTGAAAATAATTATTTCGTAAAAGTAGATTTTAGGTTTTTTCTAGAGTTGTTTCTGTGATGTTGGAGATCCTAAACAATTTAGTAAGAGTCCATATTTTTTAATAAATTTATAGGGCATTTCATGTAGTTCTTTTTAAAGAAAAATTGGGACCCTTGTCAAGAATAAAATTAAAGGTTTTATGCCAATGTTTTAATCACCCTTGAGTTTTCTATGCATACTTAATAAATTAAAAAAAATGTTCTGATTAAATTATTGGTTTAAAGTGACTGAAAAATATTTTTTATATATAAATCAGAATAGTTAATGCTGGGTATTAATTATATTTAATACTATGTGTGAAAAATCTTTAAATTATATCATTCTGAAAAGAGAGTAGATTATAAAGCTGTAAAACTTTAGAAAAGGAGCATGCAGAGGATGTGACGTGGCAGTAAATGAGAAGCTTCAACGAAGCAACGTGATTCAGTAAACGAGTATAAATACAATACCATAGTAGTGAAGTCGTATCCATGTCAAACCTATGTAATAATCTCATAAACACATAACACCAAGATCCTTGGAGATAAAAAACATATAAACTTTATATTCTGTCTTAAGATCGAGACAATGAATGCGTTAGTGATTGCATTGAGCAGCGTCGTCGTATTGCTTTTCGCCGGTGTCCCCACGGTGGTCCAAGCTTGTCTACCATCCGACCGAGCAGCGCTTCTGAAGTTCCGATCAAACCTCAACGAGCCATACATCGGCGTATTCAACTCATGGAAAGGCCTAAACTGCTGCAAAGGCTGGTACGGTGTGAGCTGCGATCCAAGCAACAACCGAGTCTCCGCCATCACCCTCCGTGGAGTATCGGAGGAGCCTATTTTCCAGCACGCGAAACGGAAAGGCGTCATGACGGGATCCATCTCTCCGGCGATCTGTCAACTCACTGCCCTCTCCGGCATCACCCTCTCCGACTGGGAAGGAATCTCCGGCGTGATTCCGAGCTGCATCACAAAACTCACTGCCATGAGACACATAGATCTCGTCGGAAACAAAATCTCCGGCGTGATTCCGCCGGAGATCGGGGAGCTGTCGAAGCTGACAGTGCTGAACCTCGCCGATAATCAGATCTCCGGCGAGATTCCTCCGTCGATCACGAGGTTAACGAGTTTAGCTCATCTCGATCTCCGGAACAACGCTATCTCCGGCGTCATTCCGGGAGATATCGGCGAGTTAAGGATGATGAGCCGCGTGCTACTAAGCGGTAACAAACTCTCGGGTCAAATACCCGAATCTTTGACCCGGATCTACCGGCTCGCGGATCTGGAGCTCTCGGTGAACCGAATCACCGGCACGATCCCGGCCTCATTCTGGAAAATGTCGGTGCTGGCGACATTTAATTTAAACGGCAACATGATCTCCGGCGAGATTCCGGGGTCTTTGATGACGTCCTCGATTTCAAATTTGAATTTGAGCGGGAACCTTATATCCGGGAAGATACCGAACACGTTTGGACCGAGGTCGTACTTCACGGTGCTGGATCTTTCGAACAACCGTCTACAGGGAGCGATTCCGGAGAGTATCACGGCGGCGTCATTTATTGGGCATTTAGATGTGAGTCATAATCAACTGTGTGGGAAAATTCCGGCGGGATCTCCTTTCGATCGTCTTGATGCGACATCGTTTGATTACAATAAATGTCTCTGTGGAAAGCCTCTTGGGGTCTGTGGGAAATAATTAGTTAATTAATTATTTTGTAACTTCATACGAATTATTATTATTATTATTATTATTATTATTATCATGTAACTAGCCGTTTATCTGCTTTGATTCTCGAACTCCTCATCAATGAGAGCCAGAAGATAAACTTATAACAATAAAATATTCACTGGGTGTTTAAATACTTGGACCCGGCCAGCGACCACGTTAGTGAGATTAGTATATTCACGGCACCTCATCCAATGATCTGGTCTGAATATGCTATTGAAAGTCAAGTTTGTATGACCATTTTCAACTAGAGTTATGGTTCGGCACTTGACAAAAGGAACAGTGTGTGAGTCCTTCTAATGGGTTTATATGGGCTTTTTATCGTGGAAAGTTCTTTCTTTACCACGGAAACGCATTATCAAAGTAGACTAAATAAGGCAAAATTAGTTTGGTGGGCTTTCGTCCAATCTTAGTTTTGCATGGGTTGTAGTTTGGGCTTGCGTCCAGTGTCGGTTGTGCATGGGTCGTATTTTGCACGTGATACATTTTTTCCTCTTAATGCAGAATTAAACCGATCAAACCGGTTGATATCGAACTGAAATTAAAACCTGACTCAACATGATGTTCAAATACAACTCTTTAGTAAAATGTTAGGTCTGGTTCTATTTGAATATCAGGCCAGATTGGGTTTTAATTTCAATTCGATACCAACTAGTTTAATATGAGTTTAATTAATTCGATATCGATTTAGATTTTAAACCAAACTAAACATTCATCTTTGTGGTTTTGGGTTTCGATCTTTAAAAATAAATATAAATAAATTCATATATTTAAAATATTTGTAATTAAGTTTATATACTTAAAATATATATAATTAAAATAAACATAAAAAATGTCTAAAACCGTTACTATATGATACTTCTGAGAAATAAGTCATTTACCCGTTAATGCACGATCAAAAAACCTAAAAGATATTATTGACACTAGGAGTGAAACACTTTAACCCTTCAAATTATTAATAGTGTATAATGGAGTATCTTCTACTCGCGAGATCAATCATATTATACATCAGTTACTCTATGATCACAATATTTGAATTAAAAATGTTATTCTCATAATCATATGGGTTAGAAGTTAGATAAGACTGCAACACTATCTCACATAAAAGTTGAGGATGTCGTTGTGTTTCGTCTCTGAAGAACGAGCTTGTGACAATAATTTTATCTCTTTGATCCGTCGCTATTTGATATTTACGTAAACAATCAAAATTTCTTATCAATGACTCTAAACACATAGAACAAAATCATCATCATATTATATTAGCCACAATTAGATTGCATAAGTTTGCTCATCAATGGTATAAGTGATGATATGTGCTTTGCCCGATAAAGATCATCATATATTCATAACTATTTAATTAGACATAAGCTTTGTAGAAGAACAAAAAGATACGACATAAAGATCATATGAATAACGTGCGGGAGAATTGCACAACACGTATTTGATGCTTTTAAGTTACTTGAGTATATATATACACACCGTACATGAGAGACTTTCATAACAAGTATGTGATGCAAAGTATGCTTTGAAGCATCCTATATCAATTAAAGCAGTTATGGTTAGCTTTGGTTTTTCAAAACTAATTGTTTTTTAAACTTAACTGTCATCACTTGTTTAATTTCCTCAGCCATTTTACGTTTCTATCTGCCAAACAATCATATTCAAAATCCTAAAACAAGACACTATTCCATCTGAATTCGTTAATAATTAATCCCTCTGTTTCAAATTGATGTATGTTTTAGAACTTTCACAGAAATTAAAAAACATATAAAATTTTAGTTTTCAATGCATTATTTTTCCGTAGTTAACTATTTTTCATAATTTTTAATTAACAATATTTTAATAATCGCATTAAAATTGACAATTTACCATTAATTAAAGCATTGAAAATGTAAAAAAATGTAGTTTTTTGAAACAAATTGTTCTCTAAAACATGGATCTTTTCGAAACGGAGAAAATATTATTTAAATCCTTTGTGTGTTAAAAATAGTTAACAAATATTGCATACATAAACCACACATGAGTGGTTAGTGGTAGGCAAATTGTGGTGAGCTAAACGACCTTGATTCAAAGTAACCTCACAACATTAAACACGTGTGGCCAGGCGGTATAGATTTCTAATTCTTATTGCGAGCAATTGGACATATCTGACGTTGGTGGACAGACTCCCATAAAACTAGTTGGTTGGATTTTGGTCCGCTAAATACCTCAAATTATCAAAAAAATATTTGCCTATGTACAATACTGTTGAAACTAGAGCTTCGCCGAGACCCTGTAGTATTGTACTGGAACTACAATGTTGAAGTTAAGAAACGTTGCTGAAACTAAAAACATAGGAGCTGGAATCGAGATTGGAAGCCAGAGGTATGTGTTATGATCACCAGAACATCTTCAACAAACATTTAATATGTAAATGATTTACAACATATACCTGATTTTCTTTTCAACAACTCCTAATAATATCTTAGATGATTTTCTTATGCATAAGTAGTAGATATGAAGTGTGTACAAGTGGGAAGAAAAAAGCAAACTCATGCATCCTTTTGCACTATACTCTAAAAAGAGACGTTTGGTTGTTAACTTTGACGTGTAAGATGATGCTTCTTTCTTGAAGCAACAAACTACAAAACGTCATATAAATCTTCAGGGATTATACCTTAACTTTCAAGAACCTATTGGCTTTCCCAATGAAGATATAATCTGATCCAATAAGTTGACGGCAGCAGAGATACCTTAACCCTAGATGAAAATCACTTACAAACTGTCGGAATGTCCAAAAGATTTTTGTCCTAAAAAATTGACAAATGACAAATACATCTAACTAACCATCCATCACTCTCCATTAACTACACACCAACTCTTTCAGTGTTTATCTTTTCATTTATTTTTGTATTTAATACCCTTGTTTAGATTTACATACATGCATAATAATTGCACGCTAGGTTACATGGATAGTTATTTTTCAAGATTATACTATTTCCTCTTTTTTATAATATAAGAGTTATTTTGAAGATATCTTTTTGTTTTTTACATTTTATTTAATTATTTATTTCTCAATATGGGTAAATCTCTCAAATATTTTTTAAAAGTTTTTGTCACAAAAAAAAATCAAGAAAAAATTACCAAAATAGACTTTTATTTTGATTTTTGTTATATATATATTTTATTTTTTAAAATTTTATATCTTACCTCCAAAACTCCACCTGATAACTCTAAATCTTAAATCTAGATTAGTTAACATAAGAGGTAGAAATGTATATTTACACCATTTAGTAAAATTCATTTTGATTATTTTTTTCTTTTGAAAAACTATTTTAGTGACAAAATTCTTTTTATATATATTTAAGATATTCTTCAATATAGTATGTTCGATCAAATTATGTAGATTTATGATCGGTTCAGTTATATATAATTTATATAGTAAATGATGTTTTTGAAATAATAAGTTTCTTTTTAGGTAAAACAACCTATGTTAATTAAACAGAACAAGTCGCATTTAGTATTCTTTTCTTTTTTATCTAATTAATATATGCAAAACTTATCATATGCTCATAATTTTTATAGTTGACTGCTGCAGAGCGAATTTGCTCTTTAATTCTTTGGGAATGTAATTGGACAAAGAGAATCTTCCTTGGAAAACAAAAATGATATAAACCACCAGGAATATACAATTCAATAAACTATTACTACAAACAAGTACAAGTTTATATAATTAGGTTAATAGGTTGAAAGAGTCTTCACTTGTGGAAGAAGAAACCTGTAATCCATAACTTTTCCATATACTAAAACAAAGACACTACTACAAGAACACTAATCAAAACTAACTATATGCAATGGGCTAGCTAGAGAATCATTTATTGTTTGTATAGTCTATAGTTGCTATATAGAGGCATTTATGCTATGCATATGTAGTTTTTGGTTGTAAGTTGTAACTATTGATACTGCTTACTTTATAAATATAAATTCTTATTTTTCTTCAACAAAATGCATTAACACAAACCACATGTCTTGTTCTCTTGATATGAATTTCGTAGTTTGATTTGAGTTATTTTTATGAATATTTATCACTGCACGACATTTTTGGTAGATTTATTCTTATCTAATATCAAGCCATCTCTTGATCTTGTTCTCTCTCTCTCTATGCGTTGCTAAAACGTATAAGCAACCTTCACAGACCAGAAGATCTACAAGAGCCATGGATTCGTAAGATGGAGAGGAATCATTAGTTACTTTCATAAGAAAAAGTCACACAACAAATAACTTTAGTAATAACTCAAATTTTTTTTATATGATTATAAATAACTCACATGTCACTCTATTCCAGTTGTATATATCCAGCTGTGCACCAATCATTCAAGAAAATAATATTTTTTTCGTTTTCAAATTAATTGTCATTCTATCATAAAATGCTTTTAATAAAATAATGTCATTTTATGATTTCAATATAAATTTTCGATTAGTTTATTTTACTCATAATTAAATTAAAATAAACAATAAAAATTATGCAAGTTTTATGGTAAAACAAAAGTAAATTTGAATATTTAATTAATTTTTAATTTATGTACAAAATTATAGAAGAATAACTAATTTAAAACGGATAGAGTACTACATTAAATTAGTTTATTTTTATTACCTAGTATATGTTCCTTTTATCTACAAGTTAGCAGTTGACATAAGTTTTAAATTAGGGTAAATTTTTTAAATATAAATTTTAAAAAGTTTTGTCACGAAAATAGATATAAAAAAATATTAAAATAAACATTTTTATTTTGAAAATTTAAGAAAGATAATGACTAAAATAGACCTAAAAGGTTTTTGTCCCTAAAATAGTATTTAAGGAGAAAATGACCAAAATAGATTTTATTAAAGGGTGTAAATATACATTTATATTCCTTGTGTTAACTAATCTAGATTTAGTGTTTAGAGTTATGGGGTGGAGTTTTGGAGTTGAAGTTTAAAATTAAAAAAAAAATTAAAATAATAAAGATTGGTTAGTTTTTCTTAATGTATATTTTGTGACAAAAACTTCAAAAAATTTATTTGAGAGATATTTTAATTTTAAACCATATTTCCAAAACTCCACCCTATAACTCTAAATTCTAAATCTAGATTAGTTAACACAAAAAATATAAATATACATTTAAACCTCTTAATAAAATCTATTTTGATCATTTTTTTTCTTTATAGATTTTGGCGACAATTGTTTTTTTAAGTCTATCTTAAGTATTTTTTTTGTAAATTATATCTTAGCACTGTAATAAAGTTTAAGAATTTTTAATCTAAGCCAGTAACACAACATAATCATAATATCTTTTTATATAATTTTTACGCCACGTAAGCAAATTAGTTAAAGTATCTTTTATCTATTTTTGTTAGTTACTTTTTCTCTACACTCCACCACCACCACTATCTTCTCCTCTGCAACCAAAACATCTTCCTCATCTCTCTCAATATTCGTTAATCCACGATTTAGGAAAGGAAAAAACATAATTAATCCGAGAAAAAAAAAATCTAAAGATCTGTTAATCGTCAAAGGTGGTGCCTTTTGTTTAGTAGTGCCATTCTTCATCTCGAGAAAAAAAAAACAGAGACATCATCTTTCATCGAAACAGAGTCGCGAAAGCGACAAAGCATCCGTGACCTCCTTCCTCCTCGATTCTCATTACATCTTTTTTGTTTTTGTGACAGACATTGCTTAATCCTTCGAAAGTCTTTAGCTTTATCACGCTTTATAAATATCCCCATCTCATCACTCTATCTCATCCCAACCTGTTTTGAGTCTTTTTCATTCTCTTCTTTGAATCTCAAACTGGGTTTTTGAATCTGATCATTAAAAATCCTTTCTTTATCTCAAACATTTTGATTCTGTTTAAGACACAAAAACAGAGATGAAGTCTTGTCTCATCGTAACGGTTGCGTTACTACACACAACCTTTGTTCTTGTCTGTGTAGCAAAAGAGTGTACAAACACTCCTTCTCAGCTCTCATCACACACTTTCCGCAACGAGCTTCTTCAATCAACCAACGAGTCCTTGAAGACAGAGATGTTCTCTCATTACCATCTCACACCAACTGATGACTCAGCTTGGTCTAGTTTGTTGCCAAGGAAGATGTTGAGAGAGGAGGAAGATGAGTACACTTGGACTATCATGTACAGGAAGATCAAGAACTCAGATAACGCCTCTGGGAGCTTCTTAAAGGACGTTTCTTTGCACGATGTTAGGCTGGATCCAAGCACTTTCCAATGGAGAGCTCAGCAGACGAATCTTGAGTATCTTTTGATGTTGGATGTTGATGGTTTGACTTGGAGTTTCCGTAAAGCTGCTGGTCTTGATGCTCATGGTGATCCTTATGGAGGTTGGGAGAGACCGGATAGTGAACTCCGTGGCCATTTTGTTGGTATGAAGCTGCTTCTTTTCTCCAATTCAGTTTCAGTTGCTTGGTCCATGTTTTTGATAGTATGCATAGAGATTTCATGTTTGGTATTAGCAATGTTTAAGAAATCTTAGGCGTTCGTTAGGCGCTTTATATGAGACTATTGATTCAGCGGGCGCCTAGACCGATTTTTTTAGCACTAGTTGGACGGTCTAGACCAAATATTAGAAGACAGTATTAGAATGCATTGACCCTTTAAAGATTCTCACCTTAAAGATTTGCATAGACCCTTAAAAGAATGTGATTGTTTGTTTTTGAAGGTCACTATTTGAGTGCAACAGCTTACATGTGGGCAAGTACTCATAACGATACTCTCAAGGAGAAGATGTCTGCTCTTGTCTCAGCTTTATCTGCTTGCCAGGAGAAGGTTGGCACAGGGTATCTCTCTGCTTTCCCTTCCAGCTTTTTCGACCGGTTTGAAGCTATAAAGCCTGTTTGGGCTCCATACTACACCATTCACAAGGTGAATACTCATACTATCTGTTTTTAGACTATGTATATAACATGTTTGTGATGTTTTATACAAAAGGTTTCTAACTTTATGTGTAAATGCTGATAGATTTTAGCCGGCTTGGTGGATCAGTACAAGTTGGCTGGGAACAGTCAAGCTCTGAAAATGGCAACATGGATGGCTGATTACTTTTATGTCCGTGTTCGTAATGTGATAAAGATTTACAGTGTTGAAAGACATTGGCAATCACTAAACGAGGAGACTGGTGGCATGAATGATGTTCTCTATCAAATATACAGCATCACTGTGAGTTCAAAAATCTTTTAGGATTCTCCAACAAAGACTCCTTAGGTTTCTTTCTAGCCTTTGTGTCATGTCATAGTTTTTGTTGGACTATGCAGGGAGATTCCAAGTACTTGCTGCTAGCACATCTCTTTGACAAGCCTTGCTTTCTTGGGGTGCTTGCAATTCAGGTAGTTTACATGATGATTAGCTTGAAAAGATAAGAATGATAATGTAACAAAACTTTGCTTACTTTCTTTTCAGGCTGATGATATAAGTGGATTCCACTCAAACACACATATTCCCATTGTCGTTGGATCCCAACTCCGGTATGAGATCACTGGTGATCCACTCCATAAGGTACTGAAGCATACATAATCCAGAAAAGTGTGAGATTTTATCAAAGATAACATTGGTTTTCTCTTGATTCTAAGAGCTGCATTTACAGGAAATCTCAATGTTCTTTATGGATATAGTCAATGCCTCTCACAGCTATGCAACTGGAGGAACATCAGTCGGTGAGTTCTGGTAATAGTACTAACATTACCTGACATTAGAGTTTGTTTCATTTTGACACTACCTTGGTTTTAACTCTAAACCATGATCTGGAACTGATAATTCCAGGCAAGATCCAAAGAGATTGGCGACTACGCTGCAAACTGAAAACGAGGAGTCATGTACTACTTATAACATGCTCAAGGTAGCTTTCTAGTTTCTGTTTGTTCTCTTTTTATTTAGCTGAAGGTAACATATCAAAAACTTTAAAAAAAATCAGGTCTCTAGGAATCTGTTTAGGTGGACAAAAGAAGTTAGTTATGCAGATTATTACGAGCGTGCTTTGACTAACGGTGTGCTTGGGATTCAAAGAGGAACCGAGCCTGGACGAATGATCTACATGCTCCCATTGGGTAAAGGTGTTTCTAAAGCAGTGACTTATCACGGTTGGGGAACACCTTATGATGCCTTCTGGTGTTGCTATGGCACTGGTAGCTTTTTAACTACAACCATCTTCTTTGCTACTAAAAAAAAAACAGATAGATTTTGAGGTTCTGTTTTGGTTTCTGTTCATAGGAATTGAATCTTTTTCAAAACTGGGAGATTCTATATATTTTCAAGAAGATGGGGAATCTCCAGCTCTCTATGTCACACAATACATATCAAGCTCACTCGACTGGAAATCTGCTGGCCTTTCTCTATCTCAGTCAGTTAAACCAATTGTGTCATGGGATCCTTACATGCGTGTGATATTCACTTTCTCTTCTTCCAAAGGGGTAAGCTTTTGGCAGAAACAAGATGCAACTTTTTTCCTGTGAATAGAGAGCTGATGGATGTGATTTTGTTGCAGGGAATGGGGAAGGAGTCCACACTGAATCTAAGGATTCCTGTTTGGACAAACTATGAAAGTGCTAAAGTATCTTTGAATGGGCAATCCTTGAAAGTACCAGCTTCAGGTGATTTGAGCATTCTGTGTTGTAACCTTTAGGTTTTAAGAACAGAATCAGCTTCAAGTGTCCTTTGTTTCTGTTTTAGTCTATAGAATGTGAATGAGAATCATACTGAACTTGCCTTCTGCTTTGCAGGTAACTTTCTATCCATTAAACAGAACTGGAAATCAGGAGATCAAGTAACCATGGAGCTACCGTTAAACATCAAAACAGAAGCTATAAAAGGTATAGCCACTGTTCTGAATCTTTTGTCCACACAGTCCTTACTCTGACAAATTATAAGTAGCAGGATGTTACTACTGTGTAGAGTTGGTTTAGTCAAATCTGCTAAGTAGATCTTGTTCATAGTGAAAAAGTTGTGTACATCTCTGTTCTGACAATATAAACTGATTTATCAGATGATCGGCCGGAGTACTCATCTCTTCAAGCCATACTCTATGGCCCCTACTTGTTAGCTGGACTCACGAGCAGGGACTGGAGCATCACAACTCAGGCTAAAGATGGCATATGGATAAGCTCTATACCTGAAACACACAACAGTCACCTTGTCACACTCTCACAACAATCTGGAAACATATCTTACGTCTTGTCAAATAACAACCAAACCATCACCATGGAAGTATCACCCGCGCCTGGGACACAAGCCGCTGTTGCAGCAACTTTCAGGCTCGTGACTGCTGATTCTAAAGGACGGTTATCTGGTCCAGAGGAGCTTATTGGAAGCCAGGTCAAGATCGAACCGTTTGATTTCCCTGGAATGCTTGTGATGCTAGCAACTGATAGCTCCCTTGCGGTTCAAGACTCTTCTTCTGCTGACAAAGTTGCCTCAAGCTTTCGTTTGGTAGCTGGAGTTGATGGGAAGCAGGGGAGTGTTTCTTTAACGCTAGAGAGCAAGAAGGGCTGTTATGTGTACAGTGATCAAACACTAAAGCCAGGAATGAAACTGAAGCTCAAGTGTGATTCTGATGGGAGTGATGAGAAGTTTAAACAGGCAGCAAGCTTTATGTTAAGGAAAGGAATGAGTAAATACAATCCTATGAGCTTTGTGATGAATGGAGCACAGAGGAACTTTGTGTTAATGCCATTGTTCAGCTTAAGAGATGAAACATACAATGTGTATTTCAGTTTACAAACTTGAAGAAAGATACATACTTTAAAAAAGGCTCCTTAAAATAAGAAAAGTGTTGTGAAAAAATAGCTCTAAGGGTTGTGTTTAGATGTTTAGTCTGATAGGTGGTTTGTGTTAATCTACAAATGTATGTTGCAAGTTACAATAAATATATAGACAAAAAGGATTTTATAAATTGGCATGACAATTTATTTGAACATCTCTTATTTTATTGTTCATTAATGTGAAAATTTCTAAAAATAGAGCAGACTAGGCTGCAGTCTTCAACTATTTACTAGACAGTTTTTTTTGTTTTCACAATATTTTATCACAATATGACAAAACTGTTTTCATACGGTATTTAATTCAGATGATAAACACTAACAAAGCTTATTACTTTTTAAAAAAACAACCTGAAATTAAACTAACATTGAGACAAACAAAACCCAAAACTGGAAAATGTAAAACGTGTTACAAAACTAATCAGTGAAGTATAAGAAACTGAAAAAAAGAAACAGCAGAGGTAACATTGTAGTCTATGGAGAAGTAAAGGGAACGTGGTTATGATGGAGAGGGTCGGATCCGGTCGGAACTTGTCTCTCTTCAACTTCATTAGCTGAACCAACATCAACCTCCTTCTCCTGTTTTGTCCAAAACTTGATTTTTTTTCATCAAAAGTTTAAAATAGAAAAGAAAATATACAAACGAGCTAGTATCAAATGCAAAAGTTTTTTTTTTTTTTTTTTTTGAAACTTCAAATGCAAAAGTTCATTATGTTTTCTATAAGAAGAAAGATATCGTCATTAGGAATACGATGTTTTACCTTATTCATGGCGTTCATGTCTTCTTTTTCACCTAACCAGAAGAACGCTAGAGACAGAACATAGAGAGGAGTCATGCATAGGAACCCAAGGGTCGAGAAAAGATGATAACAAGATTCGACTTACATGTTGTGGAAGAAGAGTGAGCAAGTGGGCATGTAATAAGGACGATGGTGAAGAAGAAGAAGATGAGTGTGATAAAAACGGTTCCTTTGTATCTCATCGCCGCCATTTTCAAAACTCTCCTTGTGGAAGAAAGGTAGTGACGAGTAAGTGAGCGTGTCAAGAGAGGTGTCGTCTAGTTAATAAGGTTAAAGTTCCGGTTCTACCCTCGTCATGATGTCGAGCAGATGGGCAAATCCGTCATTTGGTTATTTTTAACTTGTAATCCGTCACTTTAACCTGTACGGACGATGATTACCGTTTACAGGCTGGAACAAATCAGACAAAATATCATTCTCGTACAGATGTGTCGTGGAGCTACTGTTACGCGCCACGTTTGCTGCTTATTTGTTCTTTAGTGGAGCTGGTGGGCTTTCATACTGGCCCATTTGTGAGACAAAGTCAGGCTACTTTACATAATAATCAATAACTAAGAGAGCCCAACTTAGAAGTACAAAGAATATCAGATCATTTTAAAGAGATCAACAAAAACATCTCATCAATATTTCAATTAAACTGATCTTTAATCTATAAAAAATATTTCAATTAAACTGATCTTTAATCTATAAAAAACCTCAAAGACATGATTGCAAAAAAAGCTTTGATATCATGGATGAAAGTTTTAAATATTTTTGGATGGTTAAAAGTCAAAACATTTCTACAATGGAGATAAGTAAATTAAAATAATTTAAAACTAATGTCACATCCATATGATTCGTTCTACTTGTACCAACAACAACAACAACGGCTAAAGACTACTACATAAGACATCCTTTGCATTACAGCCAAAGTGGAGAGAAGTGATGAAGATGATGAATCACTCCTTGTTTCGAGAAGAACGATCCTTCCTATGTCCTCCAAGGATACGTGAGATCTGAAGACCTCTACTGAACGCTTGATTGAAGAGCATACGCGTCTGGAACTCCGACACAAACGGAAACCAAGCCAAGAACGCCACTGGCGTGAACAGCAACAGTCCCATTACTATCTCATATCCACGAGCTAGTGTCCTCACTGATCCCCAGAACCCTGCTCTATGCACCACCGGCTTACACGCTTGCGCTATCTGCAAACACAACACAATACACCAAACTCTTTTATCCACACACAACAAGACTCCACAACTAGAATGTTTTTTTTCTTTCTTTTTTTACTTACCAAGAGCATACCCCAGCCTGTAGGCATAAATGCAAGGATGCACACAATGATGTCTTGTATTGTCATGTGAGCAAGTGTGATCAGTATCACAATGATTGCGATAAATGTCAAGAATATAAGCCCCTTTATCAACCGGAACATCAGCTGGAAACTCGCACTGAACTTCCTTCTTCCAACAGAAACAGTCTGAGACAAACAAACATCAACCTATTATTAACAAAGTCCTTGTAATTAACAAGAGAATGATATATCATTGTAGCAAGCACACTCACCTTCATCACAAACAGTATCAAGAAAATCACCAGCCACGATATTCCATAAACCTGAGTCAACAAGTGATCGAATTAGTTATACTAGCAATAGGAACCTATAGACTGTGAAGTTTTGTCTACATACCAGAAAGTTTTTAGTATTCTTTGTGATCGTGAGATGATAAACAAGCCCGTACTGATAGATAAAGAACCGCAGAGACAACAAAATCTCAACAACTATGCCACGCTTTCCAGAATGTCTGAGATGTTCTTGCTCTTCTTCCCACCATGACTCCCAACTCTTCTCTGCCGGGACACCAATACCTCCAATGTTGTTTATCCATTTATTCCAATCAGTCCAGTCATCAACAATCTTCTGCCACTCGAAACCTGAAGGATTGAAGAGGAAAGGAGCAAAAAGCCACGTCCCAACCATAAACCACATAGATATGGTGATCAAAAGATACGCAACTACGCCTCTGTAAGCACTTCCAAAAATTTGATACACAACAAGTAGCAGCATCATCTCAAGCCCTTTTACAAAGTGGCTCCGGGAATAGAGTCTGTAGTTATCAGCAAATTTGGCATGGAACACGACAAACCCTCTGCCTGTGGACCTGTACTTGGCACCGCCATGAAGTAAGGTTCTTCCATAGTAGTGAGTCTTTGTTCCAAGAGAGAATGTAAAGAACACTGGCGCCAGCTGAAGCTGCATCAGCACAAATTCACTCAAGGCAGTCCTAAAACCCCTCTCTAATCCAATTTCCATAAGCATAGGTAAAGCCATTAGAAAGCCAATCTGAACAAAAGACTGTGAAGCAAGAGCAATTTGCAAAGGTGTATTGTCACGGATGCCTTTCTGTGTACTTAGTCCTTGCTCGAGCCCACTCAAAACAAGATAGAGACGTCCATAAAGGAAGATATAGACAGTGAGAACCGTAATCTGTGAAAACAGTAGAAAAACAAATCAGATCCGAACTAATCGTGTGATAACCAAAACAGAAGGAAACAGTACCAGGGTGCTGAAGTAAAAGCCGACAGTGGTGAAGTAACACGACATCATACGGAAAAAGTCAAAACGGTGTCCAAGCCTGTAAATGTCCCGACTTAATGTCTGCTCTCCATTGCCGTTAGCAATCTTGGCCTCAAACATAGAGATCTGATTTAGACCAACATCTCTTCCTTTACCTACTTGGATGTACTCATGATGGGTAACATTTCCTTCACGAAGGGTAGAATTGAATCCTGCTCAATACACAACACCAACAATCAATTAGCAAGGACATCACTTAGAACCAATGGAAGAAAAAATAGTCCTTCGCAAAAGTAGAATATACCTGCAAAAATATCTTCACTGAGGTTGATTACTTTGGATGCTTTGCTAACACCACCTCTTGTTAGATGAAACAGTCTATCGAATACATCTGGATGACCATAATGGAAACGGACTCTATATAGGAGCAAAAAGACCAACATTTTGGTTTAGGAAGGGAAACAAGGAAACTCATGTCCAATAATCACTAGAGTTGATCTAAGTAAGCACACTTACCTTAAAGGATTTGCCAGTAATCGCTGACCAATGGTAACAAAACTAGTCTCTTGATTTGACATGAACCAAGCAAGGGAGGAAACACTGCAAAGATTTAACAACATTTGTTCTTAGAGATAACCAAATTTAATTGAGCTAAAGAGAAACAAATTCCTACAGTAAATGGAAATGCAAAAATACTCACGATCCAGTAAATATATGTTCCCTAAGTCCAAGAATGGATGGATGCCTCACACCATCATGCTTTGTACGAAATTCTTGAAGCAAATTTCTCATCTTTAACGCTTCTTCCATGTAATTATCCTGAATAACACGGCATCAGGGGAGACTTAATATCAACATGAAGCGTCGAGATAACTATATGGCTGAGCTAAAAGAACAAATGCATATACCTGATTCATATCAATTGTCTGTAAACCTTCTCCACGAGAAAAAATAATAGCATGATTTTGGTTTTCTGGCTTTCCCTCTCCAAGAATAGCAGGTCCAGGAAGCTTGATCCTATAGATAACCTACAAGGCAGAGATGTTTCATATAAAAAACCATGTACAAATAAAGACAGAACAAGAAGTAAAAATCAAACATCAGATGAGCATATTTAAGTAAAAAGTAATGTGGATGGAAAGAAGCATGTTTCCCAGACGCAGAACTATTTATGAATCAACGCAAGTGTATGACACTAGATTGCCATTTAACTAATCCTTGTACAACAGAAGCATTTAGACTAAGAAAATCACAGAAGAGCATTCAGCATTAGCACCATCTTCTGGACAAATGCACAAATACATTCAACGATATAATAAATTGCACAGACTAAAACTTGAGATACATCGACTGATTTGCATTACCTGATCCAGATTTTGTGCTAGGTTGGAGTGATCAGTTGACTTAGGCACCTTTACCAACACAGAATAATACACTTTCTCGTTTCCTTTCTTTGACTTGTCTTTCACTGGTTCTTCAACCTCATCAATATATGCAACACGGAGCGAAGGGTACCTGCCAATCGTAAGGAAAGCAATAAGTTTCAGACAAGTTAAATAAGACAGCAAGAAAATAAGATTATTCTGCACACCTTGTCATAAGCCTTAATATGTCCTGCGCGCGAGGATCACCGGATCTTTTATGAATACCATATTGTTGACATGATACAACATATGTAAACTTCATGTCAGCGACAGCTTGGCACTGCGCCCATAATGATCTTTCGCCTCTTGAATCGTTCTCTGAGTTTAGTTCTACAGCCTTGTAACCATCCATCAAATCTGGAGAGGCAAATTAGCATCAATAAGCAGCTGGTAGACTTAATTCACGCCCATTTATCGTATAATATTAGATTAACGAAAGAACACCTTCATGCATAGCCATGTCAAGAAATGCCTGAAGCTCCAATGCTTTTCGATAGTACATCATTCCTCTTACTGTAAAAAAAAACAAAAGATTAACAACAAAAATCTATTGTATCCATCTAATCTTTCACTAGAAAGAAAATTGCTAAAAGAGCATACCTGTTCTAGTCAAAGTCTGCCCCCTATATGAAGCCCATAAACGAAGTTCCTCCTCTAATTCAAGAGACTCTTTAATTTCTTCTTCATTTGACTTCACTCGCTCAAGGAAGTTGTTCCACTCATCTACAAATAAAAGGTCAGGTCCAAGACGGGGTTCAAGAATTTAAGTTACAACTTTAACAGAATAAACAAAATTAACCTGGAAAAATCTTTTGTAGGTAAAAGAGGATCGAGACACCATCTTCATTTGGTGTGTCCAGGTCATGCATGGAAAAGAGGACCTCTTCAGTGTAATATGGAGTCAAAACACTACAATAAGAATAACAAGGGAAAAAAACTCGGTCAGTTTGATAATGAAAAATCTCCATAAAAGCATACGAATTGTTTAACTGGAAATTTAGAATACAAATTCCAGGATGGTGGATTCAAATATAAAAATGATATAAAATGACCAAAAAGGCTTACGAAAATGATAGCATGTTGCGAACTTTCGGTGCCATAGGCATATCCATGAACAATGAGTTTGAGAAGAAAGAGATTCGTCTCCTTGCTTCCAAGTTAGAGGGGACATCCATAGCAGACTCTTTAGTAGTCAGCAAGAGATACAGCCGTTTGATCTGCACATACAGGCCTTAAAATTTTGAGTACAAGAAATATGAAGACTGCAGGAATATGACATATATAACCCGGTCTGGCATTACCTTCTCTTTCCAAGCTTCTGTTACTGGCTCAATAGGAAATCTAATGGCACCTGAAGATGCAAACAGCTGATATTGTTGTTCGAGAGGGACCATTCCCCCATGCCAAGCACCACCATGACTCGAATCTACCAAGCTACAGATACAATTGGATATATAAGATATCGATGTTCATATGACAATATATTGCACAAGAAACTTGCCAACCTCGATATAGAATCCTCCATCATAATGTCTCTTGTAACAACTTCCAGCATGTCTTGGAAGAGAATTACAACATGATCTCTATCATTCACATTATTGTCTAGCTGCATGGGATAAGAAAAAAAAGATATTGGATCAAGTGCCAAATATATGAATTAAAAAGACTTCAAAAAAAGCACCACAGGAAGAACATTACCAAATATTTAATCAGCTTGACAAAGTGGTCATAGAGGCTAGGAAGAGAACTCATCTTGTACACTTGAATCAAATCACCCTTTTCTATATGCTCGTCAACCTCGGTAAATATGAACTCTATCACCCTGAAACACAGAGATGTATGTTGGCCATGAGACAGTATAGAATGTTGCTATTACCAAAATCAAATGCAAGACAGAAAAGAAATTACTCCAACGCTATGGTTCCAACGAGTTAATCCAACTTACTCTTTTTCACGGTTTCCCTGAACCAGAAATTTTATGACATTCTTGAATGAAGCATAGCACTCACGGACAGCACATTTCATATACGAGTCACTCTCAATCCTCTTCTTGAGCTCTCTGTCCTTCCCATTACTGTCTTTTGCCATATCCAATGCTATTGGAATCTACGGCCAAACATAATAAATCAGAGGATCCTAAAATTTACATTCCAATGTGGTTATGTAAAACAAACCTTGCTAGCCAGTAAAAACGGAGGCCACTGTATGAGATCCAAATCACGGTCAGCCCAATATGGAACAAGCAGCAGATCCATCTCCCTAGAGAAGTCCAAAATGTTGAGTTCCACATAATTTCTTCCAGCTAGGTATCAGAATTTACCTATCACTTATAAGATCTTCCTCTCTGAAGCTACTGATTATTGTGTTCCACAACTGTGCAAATCTTGCAGCTTCCTTCTCTTTGTTAACAGGTACCTGAAGTGAACATGCAGTACACGCAATTAATGAGACAAAACGTTCATGATAGTAGTTTACTCAGTTCAACTAACCTTATCCTCGGTAAAGTTATGAGATAAAGTTGCCCTTAATCCCTTCTTCCTTTGCTGGTTCTGTCCATCTGGAATTAAGCGTTTATTAAAAGCTCCAGGCAGTGATTCAAACCGTGATCTAAGCATTCCCAGCGTCCGAATCTGTGACAATTAAAAAAGGTAAGGATAAAGGGATAATCAATGACAATAAAAAGGGAAACCTCAAGTTCAAATACTTGGCTTTTATACAAATTATATTATAACGGCATACCTCTCCAAGGCGGCGGAATGCACCATATATACCTCCAAATATTGTGGAAAATATTGCATACCAAATCTGACTATCCATGAAGTATACCTACGTAGGGATGGACCCGGAATGAAAATCAGCAAAAGCACAAAGTAAATGAAGACGAGGAAAAATGTTCTACAAGACTATGTTTACCAGAATAATAGGGGCCCAGAGAGCAATAACGACACCAATATTGTTTTTGGCTGCACAAATAAAATTAAAAAAACATGTGAAACAAGTAATATATTTTAATTCCAGTATTCATGTAGTGTATGTGAAGAGTCATTACCACGAGGAAAGAACTCATGCCACTGAAAATCTGTCACACGGGCCTTCATTATAGCTTGTGTTGGAGCAACTAAAGGCTTGATCTGTGAGCGATACCAGTTTATCAGACTCTATAATTGTGGCAACAAGTGTACTTAAAGCATGCAGTTAATGTTATCAGAACTAGACACGAGAAACATGTACCTCAATGTAGTAACTGAACGTCAGCTTTGTTGCAATAAGGGACACCCAGAACATGGTATATCTACGAAAGGAAAAAGTAAGAAGAATAAGTGAACTGAGAACTCCGACTTGCACCAGTAACCAAAAGCCAAATGATGTATGTGTCACAAATATAGTCCCTACTTTAAGAGGGAAAATGCGCTCTCATGCATTCCTCTGCCAACATAGAGTCTGGGCTGCAAGGTGAAATAAAAGACGGTTATTTATGGTCATATCAGCTATAATACAAATTATGAGCTTATAATTATTTTTTGTTACTTGTACAAAAACACAATCTAAGAATTAGAGGAACACCTGAGACCACCACATCATTAGCATTACAATTCTGTAATTGGACCTCTCCAGAAACCGACGTAACAGAGGGAAAAGAAAGAATACTCCCGCGAGCATATTAGGCGCCAAATAGAAAACAACAGCTATTATAAACAGTGAAGGTGAGTGCATGGCATTCCCAAACCAACCCTTGATAGTTCTGGCAAATCCTTGAGGGTCTTTCCAGCTGTAAGCGTAAGTAACAGGCAGAATTATAACCCATGCTGCAGCAGATAGCACCTTCAGGATGTATCTTAGTTTAACATGTAGCGACATGCTTCGATGAGCTTTGAAACTAAGGACCACATCAAGAGTAGCTGCACAAAATAGTTTAAGCAAATGAGATTTCGTCACTCAAGTAAACTTATGAAAGTATAGAACACTGACATTGACCAACCTTGTCCAAGCTTCATTATTGCAGCTGTGATAAACACACTCAGAACTTTCATGATTACATCAGCTCCAAAGACCGAACTTGGTTCTCCGCCATCCCAAGCCATTATAATCATGGCCTTCCAAATTTTATCATCAGTGTCACATCTTGTCTGAATACGCATAAAAGGGGCATTGACAAATTGGGGAGAATGATAATACCTGAAGACACAGAATATAGAAGCTCCACATTCGATCGAAACTTCTAAAGACATGCCAGAAGGAACGAATTTCTACAAAATTAACTTTCCCCACCCATCTATCCCTGGCCACAGCAGGCTTGCTGTTATCCTGTGGTATATGATAATAAACACACAATGTTAGGCAATTTCAGTAGCAAGAGAATAGAGTTACCAGGATAAAAAACTTCTAATAACTTGGAACTAAAACTGTGTAGGAAATTCTAGATAACAAGAACAGAGAAGATGTGTAGTTATCGTGTACCCCATCTTTTTCTGTATTGGGCTGATCAACATGCGGATAGAAGAAATCAGCATCAGCTCTCATTGGCCAACCTAATCGGAAACAATCAACTGACCTGCAACGTAGAAAACCATATGCAACTTATCACTAAAGCTACTTATGAAGAGTGTTACGATTGTGTGAAAGTAGAAAGATAGATATATCACCAGAAGTATTCATTTAAATCATCATAGTTCCTCCACTGAGAGTGCTTGGACTTCCCTTTCTTGCTCCTTTGAGACTCCTGTGAATGGTATGATTATGTAAGTAAAAATATTAACAAGAAAAAATTTGAAAGCAAAAGAAAGAACTCAAAATTTAAGACATACCATGGCAATCACTTCATAAATAGGAGTCACAACTTTTCTTAAGAATGCATCTTCCTCGCCTCCATAAGCTGGCTTCACATTTTCCCCAGTCATGGGACTAACATTCCCAGCCAGCATACCATAGAGTTCAAATGCCATCTGCAAAACCATGAAATAGAGGAAGTTAGAGATATAACATTCAGGAACGCACACAGAACAAATTATTTGTATTAAAATTAGCTTGCATGCTACCCATCACTGTATTATTCCATATTTCTAAGGAAAAATATCAGTTGTCATCAGATATAATAAATGACGTCAGAAAAAAAATAAACAACAAAAGATAAAACTACCAAGGATAAAAAGCAGAAGACTTTGCAACGTGAAACATACATGATGATAAATGTAGCAGAGACACTCTGGCATGAATCTCAAGTTTGCTGCTTCACCCCAAATTAGAAGATATAGGGCCATATACAATAGTTTCCGTTGTTGCATTTCTTGCTGTATAGTTGGCAACCTGCAAGCAGATAATACATTAAAACAGGGTTTTTTTCAAAGATTATCGACACCAGAGTTTGCATAAACATTTAGCCACAGACAAGAAACTTGATTCCCTGTTCATGACTACCCTTTTGTTGCTTCTGAGTATAATTTTCCTTCGACCAGCACCATATCATTGCACATTTCTTTCATTTTCAAACTTTTAGCTACTCTTGAATAACTATAGAGAATGAGAATCAAATATAGGTGCATAAGATTCCTTACCAAAGACTACTCTTTCGACCAAGGTATTTGCACCATTTCTTATAGTTCTTGAAGAGCTTCTTCATCACATCTGTCAGTGCTTGATCATCTAACTGTGAGAGGAAATATGTTGTCATTCTGAGAACAAAACGAAGGATAACTTGAAAGTAAATTTTTACTAGATATTATGCTTATCGTATTATGTAAATCAGTGTAGTCTCTATAGGGGAAAACAAACAAAATCCAAAGAATTTTTTTTTTTCGTTGGAAAAATCAAAGTGCATTAAGACAAAGAGAAACTATGAAAGAAGACCATCTGAATTGAAGATTGCGTGGAATAGACATGCCTTACCTATATAAAAGCGGCTTTGATTAAAATAAAAGTACAAACCTTTGGCTGCTGATCAGGCTTAGGAAACTGTCTAATATGCACATTAGCAAGTAATAAGATCAGGTGCTCCCTTTGATTAGCCACATTGTCTTTCTGCATCACCATAACAAACACAAGAAACATGGATGTTAGCAAGTAATAAGATCAAGTGCCCGAAGTTTAACCGCATTGTCTTTCTGGCAAAACATTCAGAAACTTATAGATTACTCTCAACTAAACTTCATTGACTAATAAATTTACCTGAAATCCAAACATTTCCTGAAGCCAATCAAGCATGTCTTCATCTTTCTTTTTCTTGTGACCTTCTGGCCATGGAAGACCTCTAGTGTTGCGAAGACCAAGAACAGCAGCTTGAATCTGCAGTAAGGATCACATTACCCGCTGATGACATGTTACAAATATAGAAAAGCTCCAAAGTTAGGACTAACCTCAGGATATCTCATAATCGCTTGATTTGCACTATCGGGATCGAGAGGTAGGATGTTATAGTGGACATACAACTGTGTCTTTTCTGCAACCTTATCTTGAGCTTCCAAAATCTGGGAACAAAAAAAAAATGATAAATGTGTCAATGAGAAATACTAAACAGAGTCAGGACTAAGAAAATCACAACGCCTTACCTCTCTGTCAACCTCAATAGACTGTGTCAGATTAACAGCCTTCAACACCTCGAACAAAACATTAGCAGTTTGGTACGCCTTTGTCAGCTGAGCCCTGAGAATTAACAACCCACAAAGCATCAAAACAGTGAGAAAACACAAAGTGACATGATCTAACAAAGACATTTTAAGTAAGTTAAGACAAACCGGTCAGCCTTATCAGCAGCATTTTGCAAAGCTTGGATATACTTCTTATAGTAATGCTGATAAAAGCTCTGCATCTCACGAGCATCACTTTTCTTAACCCTCCCCATCAATGTTGGATCATGTTCCTACAAAAAATCAAACAAAATGAAGAACACATTTGTTAAACAGTAGCTACACAAAATCCACCACATGCACGAGCTAAGCATTGCTATTTATAGAAAAGACTCACTCTTTCAAGACGCTGTAGAAGAGCAGTCTTAAACTGCCGAACACCTCTCCCACTAGAGGTAGGATCCAGCCTGTGAGCTTTCTCAAACGCATAAAACCGACCTAACGAAGACAGAGAGAGACCAAACAAACAAAGTCCTCAGAAGCAGACACAACAAATCAAACACCAAAAATAAACAAGAAGGGCTCTAAGTTCTTACATAGATAAGCAACTCTAGGGTTACTAGATTCAACCTCATTAGCAACACGGAGAATAGGAGCAATCTCAACAAGAGAGGACGGAACAACTTCACTATCGAATGATTCACCGAGATTACCAGCAGTTTGTGTCCGTACGATCCGTCTCTGCTGTGGCTGGGACGGTCCTTGGTCAGGACCTCCTCTCGAAGCCGACATTATTTACTCCTTACCCTAAACCTTCAGGATTAAGCTGTCTTAAAACTTAAAAGTTCCTATTCGAAACAAAACAAAATCATTAGAGACAATAAGGTTAGATTTAGCAAAGAGCATTGAGAGGAACATACAGAGAGAGAGAGATCCAGAAACCCTAGCAATGGAGGAGAGGAGCAGCGAAACTTTAAGCTACTACTTAGCTGCTAAGTAGTACGCAAAGTGAGAGAGAAAGAGAGATAGAGAGATGTGTCTTATGTGCGTGGCCTGAATGTTTGTTTTGTATTTTTTATTTTTTTATTTATCAAAAATAAAGAAATTAAAAAAAGAAACTTTGGGAGTTCGTGTCGATAAAGAGGCTCAATCTTTCGTTTAATTACAAAAATACCGCAAGTTTGAACACATGTTGTTGAGGGTATTTTCGTATTTGGCTTAGAGCATATTAAAAGTAAGGTCCCACCAATGTTTTTTCATCGAGACAAAAAGGTAAAAGGTTCTGAAAAGGGAGGGTAGTTTTGTAAAGTTCAATCGGAATTTCAAAAAAGGTCGAGATACCGATTAAGGGGGGTTAGTGGGAAATTAATTTAGGTAAAGTTGATTGATTTTAAAATCAAGAGAATTGCTAAATTTATAAAAAGTTTTAATGAGTTTTTCATATTTAAAAAGTCTATGAAAGTATTATACTACAATGATTTTGAGAATTTTAGTATATATGTAACATTTTGAAAGAGTTGTTTTATGAGTTAAAATGTTAAGAATTTAAGTCCCAATAACACAAGATTTGATAGAATTAAGAATCTTTAAAACCAAGACTTTTTGAATAACAATAGATTTTATATGTCATTGAATAATCATCAACCAATAACATTTGATTTTACAAGAATGTTAGAATCAATTTGCCAATAACTATAAACTTTTAAAATTCTAACAATCATTATAAATGTTGTTTCCACTAACACCTCCTAATTAAAATAAAATAAATGAAAGAAAACCGTTTCCAATGAATGTCTTCTTTGACCTCGTATGACTCGTCATTGCTTTTTCAATTATTTTTTCCGTTCCGTTTCTATTACCGTTTTCAAAATATTTTAACAGTTTGTTTAACAAGACTATAGGATTTGGCGCATTTTGTTAGGCTGTAATTTTGCTAACTAAGCTTTAACTTCTTTTTTTTGTATAGACTCTATCGATTGATCCGATCAGTCACTGAAAAAATGCACTTAATGCTATAAAGTAGATTGTCTACTATATTATCACTCTATCGATTGATCCGATCAGTCACTGAAAGAATGCACTTAATGTTATAGAGTAGATTATCTACCATATTATCACTCTATCGATTGATCCGATCAGTCACTGAAGAATGCACTTAATGCTATAGAGTAAATTGTCTACCCATATTATCGGATCTAAGTTTTTAATATTTTCTAACTAATGTCACAAGGTGAACTGATCATCTCTTACGATCCATTAATGTAAAACCACTTGACCCGAAACTCAAACATAAAGTGACTAAGTAATTGATAATTTAGTTCGCAAAAAAATCAAATCCATAATTGATGTGAATACACACCAATCCTAAAAAATATATTAGACTACATCACTTAGTTAACTAAGCTAAGCTAAACTTTAACTTAAGAAAAATATTCTCTAAAATGAGTTCAAAATTGATGTTATGTTTGAGATCTCTGGTTTTTATCATATTATTGATTTCTATTATTTTCGTCTTTATCCTGTTCAATGGTCAGATTGCTTTAAAGATATCTATTCATACCAAGTATGAGCCATTGAAAAAAAAAGTATGACATAAAGTTGGATAAAGACAATATGAACAAGACGTTGGGACCATCCTTTAGTACCATAATTGCTATAATGCAGCCAGATATTTTTTTACAACACACATAAACCGCATACTTTGTTCACATTCCGCAATAATACACAAAAACATACTAACATATATTGTGTTTGTGTGTTAAACTCCTCATATAGCTAAATTACCGTATTATGCATATGATGTCCTATAAAATAGTAATTAGCTGAAATTGATCTTTTGATCACATGAAAAATTACTGGGCCCATATGTAAGAGAACACGACAAATCCGCTTATAGTGGAAGGCCCATAACGGGCCTATATGTAAAAGAACAAATAGATCATTTATGGTGAAAGCTATAATAGCTGAAATTGATCTTTTAGTCTCAACTACTGGGCCCATATGTAGAAGAACATATAGATCATTTATGGTGAAAGGCCCATAAAGGGCCCATATTTATAAAAATTACGGTGAAAGGCCCATATGTAAAAGTCGGTTCTCATTCGAAACTTATAATTAACCCACGCGTATAATGGACTCGCGTTAGTTAATCGTTGTTTTAATTTTTTTTTGGGAAACTCAGAGCTTCTGGAATAGCAACCTCACGCACGCTCAGGGAAGAAGCCCTAACTAATTAATCTCGCCGGAATCGTATCCTCGCCGTGAAGGACAGACGACGAAGCCTTTGTGTGATTAATTTCCGCGACGGAATATAGTGGTGTTTGAGCTGAAATCGACCTATTCATCCACTTAGCAATGGGGGTAAGCTATCGAGAAGTATCTGGATTTTGTTGTTGATCGCTGCTCTAGGGTTTAGATTGTTTCGAGGAAGTTGCGGTATACAGGCCTTGATTGTATTGCTCTGATGCAGGTCGATCCATTCAAACCTATGGACACGTCGGGAACGGAGAAGGAAAGCGGTGGCGATCTTCCGGTGAAGGAGAAACTGACTTTTACAGCTCCGGAGAGGAAGTCCCGACTAGGTTTGAGTTTGAGAGATCTGTAGCAATTGCGATTCAGTTGGTGAAATGCGTTCAAAAGGCTTAATTCGTTTTGTATTCTTGTATATGTAGGTTTGGATGTAAGGGCAATGGAGAAGAGGGAGAGTGCCAAGTCCCAGGGGGAGTTTAAGGTCCCCAAAAAGCCAACTGTATCTGTTTCAGCGTCTATGGATGAAGATGATAGATCTCATGTATCTGGAGTTGATGATGGAGTTGATAACACTCGCCATGACCATTCTAACAGAAGGTATAGAGAGAAATCTTCAAGATCTGAGACTGCACAAGGTATTTTTTTTTAATTTCTCGTGGCTGATTTAGTTCGACTTGGCACTCATGCTCTAGATTACAACCACCTCCTAGTGAATCCGAGTCTTTGAACTGATAGAGTTAGCTATGCCTCCTTTTATGTGAAATAAGTACATGTATACGACTAGAAGAATTTTGGTAAAGAAAGAACTCCTGTTACATTTTCTTTTGAACTACAGTTTACCACCTTTCACTAGCTTTATCTTATGCCTTATGATGTTTTTTTGTATCGCAGAAAGTACTGTGACCACAGATAATGCTGCAGCTTCAGATGTAAGTCAATTTCATCCTTGGTTTCTCTTTGGGCAATCTAGTGATTCCAGTCTTTCTTAGTCACCCCACTGATTTTTATTCATAGTGGGAACTTGAGTTTTAGTATTCTGATCTTTCTTCCACTTGTTAAATGAAGACTCCTAGGAGTTTATCCGGCACACCTAGATATGAGAGAGAAGATAGCAGTAGACACCGAAACGAGTATAGGTATGACAGAAGTGAAACTCCGCGGTCAAGGCAGAGAAGCACATACGATGAGATAGATCCCTACCGAGGGAGGGAGTCCTATCGCCAGTCTAACCGAGATTATCATGGGAAAAGCGTGGAAGATACAGTAGTGATAGGAGAACTCCAGGTGTGCAAAAGATTGTAGAAGCTCATAATATTGACAATTTATTCATCTCTTTACAAATGTGTTTGTTTCTTATATTTTTTTCCCCAAAAACCTGAAAAGTGTCACCAACACAACACTTAGTGGACCTTTTCAATGGATATTAACACAAAATCGTGCAGGTAGGTCAGACTGGGATGATGGAAGATGGGAATGGGAAGATAGTCCACGCGTAGACAGAGAGTCTAATTACAGCAAACGGCATCAGCCTTCTCCATCACCCATGTTAGGTGCAGCTTCACCAGATGCTCGGTTAGCCTCCCCTTGGCTGGATACACCACGCTCAACAAGTATGTTTTGTTTAAAATTTCTTATTTGTAAGTTGGTTTTATTTAGTTGCATCCATGGGCTCAGACTAACAGGATTAATTACCATGTCCTTATGCACATGTAGTGGCTTCTGCTTCTCCATGGGATATTGGTGCACCTTCTCCTGTCCCAATCCGGGCTTCTGGGTCCTCTGTCAGATCCTCAAGCTCAAGGTATGGTGGAAGATCCAATCAACTTGCAGTCTCTAGGGAAGGTGATCTGACCAAGGAGGTATGCATTCTTAGTTAGGATTAGGTCATGCCACTTGTTGTCAGATTATTCTGAATTTCTGTTTTGTTCCCAACAAGTTCTTGTCAGGCATGCTTGAAGAATGTTAATGAGAATTATAGTCCTCTTGCATTAAATGAATTGTTTGTTAATACTTGTTTCACATGTTGTCATATCTTCTAAAGGGGCATCCAGATGAGGATAGATCAGAAGGAGCTGAAGAATTTGACCATGAGATCACAGACACAATGCGTCGGGAAATGGAATATCACTCGGATCTTGCATGGTAAGTATTAAATATCATTTAGAAGCAGGAAATTAACATTAGAAAGTCAATAATGTGTTATGAATAAAGAGTAGTCCCACTCTTCATGTTAATTTTTAAACAGTTTCCAGATTATATAAAGCCTGTTTGAACTAGATGATTGTCGTTTCACAGGTATGATACAGACGAAGGGAACTCACTGTTTGATGCAGATAGTGCATCCTTTTTTCTTGGAGATGACGCTTCTGTGCAGAAAAAGGAAGCTGAGCTGGCAAAAAGACTGGTATGTCTCTGTCCCAACTTTACATTCTCTATGATTTTTTTTTGTATTTGAAGCTGGTTGTATCTCCTATCTGTGTCTATTATTTTCCTTTTTGCATAAATTATCTAGTTTAGTTCATTCTGACTGTCTCATCTCCGTTCACTGCTCGTCAATGGGTGTACTCAAGCTAAATTATCTTGGCTTGATTATGTAAGTTTCTATGTGTGAATGGTGATATCGTCTGAAGCTTTTTGTTCAGTGCACCCTTTATATTGATATTCTGACTTTTTCTGTTTAAGAACGCAGTAGATTAAGTATATTAAACACTCGACAATAATTATAATGCAGGTTAGAAGGGACGGTAGCAAAATGTCACTCGCTCAGAGTAAAAAATACTCCCAGCTTAATGCAGATAACGCTCAGTGGGAAGACCGTCAGCTTCTCAGATCTGGAGCTGTTAGAGGCACAGAAGTGCAGACTGAGTTTGATAGCGAGGAAGAACGGAAAGCAATTCTTCTAGTACATGGTATTTAGATTACTATAAAAGCTCAATGTTCACCATAAAGCGATGATGCTGATGTAGGAAAGTATGTAACAACCAATTAATGCTCTATTTGTTGGGTGATTGCAGATACAAAGCCTCCTTTCCTTGATGGAAGAATCGTTTTCACAAAGCAAGCTGAGCCGGTAATGCCTATAAAGGATCCCACATCAGACATGGCTATAATTTCGCGAAAAGGATCAGGTCTTGTGAGAGAAATTCGGGAGAAACAAAGTATGCATAAATCACGACAGCGATTTTGGGAGCTTGCAGGTTCTAACCTTGGTAATATCCTCGGTGTTGAAAAATCAGCTGAGCAGGTAATGCATCTCATGGCTTTTGGTTCTTTTCACTTCATTACTGATAAGGTTGTTGGACGTATTGTGACTTTGTGATCTTGTAGATTGATGCCGATACTGCTATAGTTGTGACGAAGGTGAAGTAGACTTTAAGAACGAGGCTAAATTTGCACAGCATATGAAGAAAGGAGAAGCTGTGAGTGAATTCGCCATGTCAAAGACCATGGCACAGCAACGACAGTATCTTCCCATATTTTCTGTTAGAGATGATTTATTGCAGGTTGGTAATCTTTTCTTTAGAGGGCCTTCATACTTAGGTCACAGACTCATAATACGCTTTATTACCTCATAGGATTCCTGTTTTTCGATTTTTCCAATGACTAGTCGTCAAGCTTTCTGCTTGTTAATGTATTCTCCAGGTAATTAGAGAAAACCAGGTGATAGTGGTGGTTGGAGAAACTGGTTCGGGAAAGACCACTCAGCTTACACAGGTTACTCCCTTACTATGGTTTTTCAGGGAATACATAGTTATGAGACAATTAAATCATTGAGCTTATAGTTTTTTTCTCTTTTTTTCTAAGTATCTTCACGAGGACGGGTACACTGTAAACGTATAGTAGGTTGCACCCAACCAAGGCGTGTAGCAGCCATGAGTGTTGCAAAGAGAGTTAGTGAAGAGATGGAAACAGAGTTGGGGATAAAGTGGGGTATGCAATTCGTTTTGAAGATGTAACTGGTCCAAATACGGTTATCAAGGTAAGGTATTTCCAACCAGTGGACTACTTTTGCTTAATTGTGATTTCCTGGTTTAATTGGCCGAGTAAATCTTGGCTTGTCAGTTGTCAAGTTGTCATGCTTTTGGCATCTGCACTTCGTTATAACCTGAAAATTTCTGCTGAAGCTCTATATTTTCCCTTGAAATTACAGTACATGACCGATGGAGTGCTACTGAGAGAGACACTTAAAGATTCCGACCTGGATAAGTATCGGTAAGTATGCATCAAACTTACCTCTAATAGATCACGCTTTAAACTGGTTTAAGTGGAATGATGTGGTAACCGTGTTGTGTACTCTGTATAGTGTGGTAGTTATGGATGAAGCGCATGAAAGGTCACTCAACACGGACGTCCTTTTTGGAATACTGAAAAAAGTTGTGGCTCGGCGTCGTGATTTCAAACTGATAGTCACCTCAGCGACCCTTAATGCTCAAAAGTTTTCCGATTTCTTTGGGAGGTAATTACCATCCTTCGGACAAATCCCAATCTAATATTAAATTTTATATGATAATCTAATATTTTCCTTTGGCAATGCAGTGTTCCTATATTCAACATTCCTGGAAGGACTTTCCCTGTCAATATTCACTACTCCAAAAGTCCTTGTGAAGACTACGTTGAAGCCGCTGTTAAACAGGCAATGACGATTCACATAACGAGCCCACCTGGGGACATTCTTATATTTATGACCGGGCAAGATGAGATTGAAGCGGCATGCTTTTCTCTTAAGGAGAGAATGGAACAGCTGTTGCATCATCCACCAGAGAAATCACGAACCTACTGATTCTCCCTATATACTCTCAGTTACCTGCTGACTTGCAAGCAAAAATATTCCAGAAACCAGAAGATGGAGCCCGTAAATGCATTGTTGCCACCAATATTGCTGAAACATCATTGACAGTCGATGGAATATACTATGTGATTGACACAGGGTATGGAAAGATGAAGGTTTTCAATCCTAGAATGGGTATGGATGCTCTTCAGGTTTTCCCCATTAGTCGCGCTGCCGCTGATCAGCGTGCAGGAAGAGCTGGAAGGACAGGGCCGGGAACATGTTACAGGCTGTATACAGATAGTGCCTATTTAAACGAGATGTTGCCCGAGTCCCGTGCCAGAGATTCAGCGAACAAATTTGGGTAACGTTGTGTTGTTGCTGAAGTCACTGAAGATAGACAACTTGCTAGAATTTGATTTTCATGGACCCACCTCCACAAGAGAACATCCTAAACTCTATGTACCAGCTTTGGGTCTTGGGTGCTCTTAGCAACGTTGGAGGATTAACTGATCTCGGGTGGAAGATGGTGGAGTTCCCGTTGGATCCTCCTCTCGCAAAGATGCTCTTAATGGGTGAACGGCTTGACTGCATAGACGAAGTCTTGACCATCGTGTCAATGCTTTCAGTACCTTCGGTGTTCTTCAGACCTAAAGAGAGAGCAGAAGAGAGCGACGCCGCGAGGGAGAAATTTTTCGTGCCGGAGTCAGATCACCTGACGCTACTGAACGTGTATAAGCAATGGAAAGAGCATGACTACAGAGGAGACTGGTGCAATGACCATTACCTCCAAGTCAAAGGTCTGAGGAAAGCTAGAGAAGTAAGATCCCAGCTTCTAGATATCCTCAAGCAACTCAAGATACCACTCAAGTCGTGTGGACCTGATTGGGATATCGTGAGAAAAGCCATATGCTCAGCGTATTTCCACAACTCAGCCAGATTAAAAGGTGTTGGTGAGTACATGAACTGCAGAACTGGGATGCCTTGCCATTTGCACCCGAGCAGTGCACTGTATGGTCTAGGATACACACCGGACTACGTGGTGTACCACGAACTGATCTTAACCACGAAGGAGTACATGCAGTGTGCTACATCCGTTGAGCCACATTGGCTGGCTGAGTTAGGACCAATGTTTTTCTCGGTCAAGGACTCGGACACATCGATGTTGGAGCATAAAAAGAAGCAGAAGGAAGAGAAGACAGCTATGGAGGAAGAGATGGAGAAGCTGAGAAGAGATCAAGCCGAGGCGGAGTTGAGAAGCGAAGAGAGCGAGAAGAGGAAAAGGGCAAAGCAGCAGCAACAGGTTTCAGGTCCTGGAATGAAGAGAGGCAGCACTTACCTCAGGCCTAAGAAGTTTGGTCTCTAAAACATTGTGTTGAGGTAATCTTATTTGTTCGAATACTTGAAACTCCAAAGACCACCTGTTTGGTATTGTAAACTTTCTCTTACGAAACAAAAACAGAAGCAAAACAGAGCAACTTGTATCATACTTGATTTTAATGCCTCTTATCATTTGATGATATAATATATTGTTCCAACTTATCTCAGAATCTTCTTTTAATGATTATTATCTGCTGACATAATCAATAATTCAATATCAATATTTACTAACCGAAAGTATTATTTTTAGAAACAATATATTATATAGAAGATTATCTTTTAACGTATAATAATTCATGGGCAAAGTTATATAATTTTGAATTTTTGTTTACAAACAATAACTTTCAAAACAATCAAAATTAATTTTTTTTTAAATTTAATATTATTTTTTCAATTTTAAATTTCACCCCCAAAACTCTCACCCCATAACTCTAAACTTATTTAGATAATTAACTCAATGGTATAATGTATATTACACCCTTTAATAAATGTTATATTAGTCATTTTTTCCTTAAAAATTATTTTTGTGACAAAAACTTTTTAAATCTATCTTAGAGTATTTTTTAAATTCATTATATAATTATATATTAATTTAGTTATATAATAAATAAACTAATTATCCGAAGGGCATCAGTATTTTAAATTACTCTACCTATTAACATGAAAATTCGAATGCAACAAAATAACTTCACAAATGTTTTGTTGTCATGGGTTTCCAAGTTTATTGATTTTTATTATTTAACAGTATGGTTGGAGAAGAAAAAATCATTTATATGAAAGAGCTGCTGCATCTACATGCTGATCCTTTAGTTGCTACATCTCACTCCGTCTCTGCAACATTCTACATTTATAAGAAATCTGATGGATTTTACAATGCATAAGACCCTAATTTCCAAATCCAGTTATGTGGCGCACACAAAGGTCATTATAAATATCCTCTTCCTAAACAAAATACAGTTTGCTTATCCATATAAGTTCCCAAATCTCCCTCTCATCCATTCACATTGCTACCACCATCTACACTTTTAGCCACAGTCCAATGCCCTGACCATCATCTGCGTTTAAGCCAAAAGACACAGCCACATTATTACTTCTATTCATTACACCGCATGAATCTAAGAGCAGTAAGAAAGATGTGAAACCTGAGGAGAGTTAGAAGAGAGCCCTATCATATATTACCGCTTTCCCCATCTGAGAATTCTTCAAGCCTTGCAATTGCACCACGAGATCTTGCTCATGATCCTACCATATCCAAGTTAAAATCATATAGTCAGCTGATACTGTAATTACAAGACAAGACTCAACAACAGAGGAATGAACATGGTTCTTTACTCTCAGCGCTTTCTTTGCCTTCTCTACCTCTGCAGGGTTGGGGTTAAGCGGATCTAAAAACTTTTTCTACCTGTCACAAATATTTATAAGATAGATAACAATTGAAAACATTCGATCCCATAAATCTAAAACTTGTAATGGTACCTCTTTAAGTAGTGTATCAGTGTGGAGTATTTCGATGTCTCCTAAAGCTTTCTTCCGATGCCATTTTGTGCCTTGTGTTGCTGAATCTTCATGCTTCCCTCACCTCTACCACTAGCTTGGCCTGCAGGACCACCACGAGTCATGGCTTTTGTACTTCCACGGCTTGCCCAGGATGTCCTCCTTTACGAGAAACCCAGCATCCTCGCCTTCCCATCTGATATCTCCCGGAGATATCTATGATATATATATAGAAACACCAATCAGAATCCAGAACCATCAACATCATAAACAAATAGAATAAGACAACATTTCATGGTAACTCCCAATTTTATGATGCAAAAGCTAAGTAGAATTGAATTGTTATTACCTCTTTAAGATTTACCCATTCCCAAGTTTCATTCCCAGTGTTCATGTCATACACTAAAGCATGGCCGCCCCTTATCAATATTAAACAAAAGGAAAAAAAATATATAATATCAGAAATGGAGGTCTAGCACTAAACATTACATATATATACTATATATATATTCTGTGTGGTGTGTGTAAATGTTAGTCAAGTAGGATACCTCAACAGGGTTGTACTCAGTTATTATAGCTTCATAGAAATTGTTTGTCCTCAGGCCACTTTGTCATACCTTCTTTCCAACCAACGGGTCATATTGTCCTGATTCAACTGGTTCATTTGTTACTGCGCCAGCCTGGGGCTTCCAGCAATGCCGGTAGCTGGGAACTGCATCGACTTTACCAAACACAAATAATGAAAAAAAAATCACCATTTAGTCAGTGAAGAATTTAAGAACAAGAGTCATCGTAGTAAGAGAGATCAGCAGCATTATAACTTACTGTCTTTGGCTTTTTGGTCTTTGACCTGGTGGAGGACCTCCCCTTCTTAGCGCAGATGAAGATGGTTGCATTGATGGGTGCAGAGCAGTAGATGGCGGACCCATCGCTAACGAGGCGATTGATTGTGATGTCTTTTGCTTCTTACGTGATCCTGAAACAGCTGGACTTGGGCAGTATCGTGAACCATCTGAGGAACACCGGACTGAAAGTTGTTTCCTTTTCTCCATTCCCTAACATGATTTAAGTTTACCTCATTAGTTAGAAAGTTGCTTTTTGATAATTGAAGAAATGTATCAGCGATTGATCACATATCAAAAACAAACCTTATTCGCCTGAATTCATTTCATCCAGCATTAACCCTTGATAACAGCTCTCTGTGTTCCTCATCAGACACCCGAAGTTCTTTTCTGAGTTCAGTGATCAAAACTTTCCTTCTCCTGAATGTTTTTTTTTCCATCAAAAAGAAGAAGCATAAGTTTATCTTACATGGTTAAGTTGCATAAGCAAGGACTTATCCATGAAGAAGACAAGTAATATAAGTACCCATGTAATAGCATCAGACTGGGCTTTAAATGCACGGAGTATTGAGCTATAAGCTTCTTGCTCAATAAGATGAATTTGAGTTTCCATGTCATTGGGCACCCTTGATAAAGAGCAGTATTGAGAACTGAAGGTCTGCCATTACCAGCAGGTCTCCCGCTTCTTTGATATCTACTTGGAGGTAAGTCATCATCCGTACCTGAGCTCCCACATAAAAAAACAACATATCACGAAAACAGACAGCAACCAAATAACACACAAAACATAGTACATCAGTTTAAAATATTAAACTAAGAATGAATTATTCCAAAAACATGGAACACAACTACAACAAAAACATCCCACTGTAACAAAAGAAAGAGAGAGATATGAGGACAAATGTCCTAACACCAACTTAGCTAAGAAACGGTTAGACAGAACAACTTGAAAGAAGACAAGACCTCACCACTACTATCAGAAGTCGGTACTCCATTTGTGTCCTTTCCCGATGATGTTTCACAGGGGAAGCAAGGAATCAAAAACTTGTATGAGAGACCTGTCTAGTTCCACTTCCCTCAAAGCACGAGCTGCAAAAACAAGACAAAACTTAAACAGAGGAAAGGCCAACACATTCACTCTTCAACAGACAAACGAAAACCTTCACTTTTCAGTCAAAAACTATGAAACCTCAAAGAGCAGTAACTCATAGTACAAACAAGTCACAGTTCTTAAACTCGAGCTCAAAAACCAAACAACCTTGGCTGATTGAGCTCGAGTTGTTACATTGAACCCAAAAAAATCAACAAGATGTTATACAGAACTACAACCCTAATTTACCTCTAGAAACAAGACACAATAGCGCTAGCTCTCAAGCTGAACAAAGCTCGAATTACGCAGAGAAAGAATGCAAAAGCAAATACCTTCTTCGTGAGTGTTCGTTGGATCTACTCTCAAAAATTCGAGGAGCTAAGATCTTCCACGCGAGAAAATTACTCCCCGAAGGGTCATAGATTTGAGCTAAAGCGGACGAGAAATCAGAAGATCCGAACAAAGGAAGAAACTTTCTCACGCGCAATTCCAATCTCAGAGAATTTAGATCTCTCGGAAGCTGAAACAACGACGCGAATCAAGAATTACTTGAAACCGTGAAGAATTTTTCCGAGAATCTATGAGTGCGGACGTGAAAACCGACAATATTTTCCCTAATTTTCCAGTTGATAGATTGTTTGAGTTACACAAACGACGCAAAGCTTGTCGTTTCGGTTTCCATCGTCATCTCTTTTGTTCTGTGTCTAAATCGGTTACTTTGTATTTTCGGTACGCTTTCATTGAATCACGTTGAAATAAAAATCAATTTTTTAATTAGCTACTAGACAGATTATTTAAGGTTAGATGTTAAAGTTATTGATTATGATATATATATAAATATTTAATTTTTAAATAAAAATATAAACAATATTATGATAAATTGCATTAGTTAGCTAAAACAAAAAAAAGTCAAACAAATTAAATTTTTACTAATATTATTAATTAATTAATATATTTAAATTAGTATATCAATTTAGTTAATTTAATTGATGTTAAATAATTTAAAACGAATTTGAATCTTGTCTTTAGGACCTACGCACCGCCCAAGATAAAAATGTATCAAAACTCCTAAGTAATCCAATATCAAAACTCCTAAGTAATCCATGCGATTTGAATCCAAAAATTTTATTTTACTGCTGATTTCAAATTTTGTTATTCTTTCCACCGAGTGTGTTTTGATGTCTCTAGCGGATGAATCTCATTCTTATATTTTCTTGAGTTTCGTGCTGCTGTGCTTGAAATCGTGTTTTGTGGCAGCGTCTGTGGCGTCGCCTCCTACCTCTCATTGCAGCAGTAGCTGATCTGTGCCAGCAGCTCCAGAGACCTCATGCCTCTTGGCCGTAACAGGCTGAAGCTCTGAATCAAAGTTATCATTACAAACCTATGGCTGTAAGGAATGTCCGCATTTTTAGAAACGTAGCAATGACTCCAAGCGTTCTGTTCAAGTGTAGATCGTTGTATGCGGATAGGTTGTGTCTCGTCCGTCGGGTTTGTTGTCCTCGCCTTCCCGTTTTGAGTTTACTTTGTTTGTCTCCCCTTATAGTTAATGCTGCCTTGTTTACAGTGCTCTCTCTTAGGCTCTTCCTCTCCGTGCTCTCTTTGTAATAAGTTGTGTTTTTCACAACATGTAAAACCTCAGAAAATGGTTATTAATCTTACCACTAGACCACAAATCCATATGAAATATCGTACAATACGCGTTATATTACCTAACGGAGTCAACCGATATTGTAGCCGCTCGAACCAGACAAACCAAGTAAGCCGTAACGTCCAAATTAATTTCAACAAAACCTGATAGAACAATTGTGAATAGATGTTGTTCCGTGTTT